>BPLQ01009235.1:0-14495 GCA_021605075.1 Caerostris darwini
AATGGGGTCTGTCTGCTGGTAGATTTCTAAAGAGGAGATGTTTTCTTTTTACGGGGTAGGGTTGTTAGCACCACGTTCAAATCTCTACAGCCGTATTAGACCGGGACCTACGGTTTGAAGTGGATTCCGGACCACTACAAACATCCATGACACCGCCGTTAATTGAACGCATGGTACCGAGGGCCAGAGTGCTAGCCATTCGACCATCATGCTCATATTATTTACAATATAGAGATAGTGATTAGAAGATTTAATGGAAAATCAATGCCAACAATTGTAATTTTTAATTTACAATAAATAAATTTTAACACAAAGAAAGATAATCTATAAAATATTTAGCCATGGTCTTTTAAGCTATCTGAGTTAAATTCAGACTTATTTCTCTGTTCTTCATACTTTTATCGTTTGATTTTGGTTTTAATACAAGGAAAGATGATCATTAAATTAATTACGCATGATATTTAAACTATTAATTATTATTTAATTACTCATGACATTTAGTTTAAATTCTGACTTATTTCAATATTCTTCAAAACTTTTATCGTTTAGTTTTCCAGCAATTTTCTTCCTTTTTAATAATTAAACCCCTTCAAAATACCAAGTTCGAGATTCTTTTTACAAATCCGAACGATTCTTTTCAATCGAGAATTTCTAATTGTCAGTTTGGGAAGGGGAAATTCCCGAATCTTTTAAGTCGGTTGATCATTTATAATGATTGCTAACAACTGCGGTTCGGATGCAGAAGTGAGTCTTTTAAAAGATTCGGTAATAAGAAACTCTGTGATCTCTAACGCAATTGGAAGGAACATTTCGGAAAACTCTAACCAATTCGATTTCGAAGTTGGAGGGATGGGGGAGTTCTCACTTTGAGAGAGAGTGCAATTCCTGGAGAGAAGTAGTTGGGAACGCTCTAAATGGACTCAATGTACGACTGTACTAATTAAGAGCTTAAATCAGTTGCGAAGTTTTGTTCTATAAAAGCGAAAACTTTAGTTTTAAGTTTAAATCAAATATCAAACTTTTAATTTCGCCAGCATTAATTAAAAACCTTTTTGGAAAGTGTTCCTTTTTGGTAATTAAAGCATTTCGTGCTCAATAGAAAAATTTAATGCATGTTAATTTATCTATTTGCCCCTCTTAAACCGGAAATGTATAAATATTTAATTTGTTTCATAAATCTTAAAGCAGCATCATGCATATTAAAAAGCAATTTACTGCGTTTTATCTGCTCACGCTAGAAAAGTAGTTGTAAGACACTTTAGACAGTACACGCTTGCAATTGCTAACTAATAAATACTCTAATTACTTCCGAGTTTATTTCCTTTGAGTTCCGTATTTATTAGAGTAGTGCGTGCAGAATGCTAAATTGCACAGTAGCTGTCGCTGGTTACTGCTTGTTGATGACAATGCGTTGGTGACAGAGATTGATTATTAATCCTTGTTTATCATCATCATCTTCAGTGACTCAAAAACCCGATAGAGGGACAAGGCCGTCTTCTGGCTGGTATATTTCTAGGTAGGAGATGTTTTTTTTTTATTCGGTAGGGTTCTCAGCACTATGTCCAACGCCCTACAGCCATATCAGGCCGGCACCTACGGTTTAAAGTGGATTCCGAACCACTACAAACATCCATGGGACCACCGTTAATTGAACCCATGTTACCAAGAGGCAGAACGCTAACCACTCGGCCATCAGGCCCTTATTATTTATAAACTACAGATAGTGATTAGAAGATTTAATAGAAAATCAATATCAACAATTGTAATTTTTAATTGACCATCAACAAATTTTAATACAAGGAGAGATAATCTATAAAATTATTTAGCCATGGTCTTTTAAGCTATCTGAGTTAAATTCTGGTTTGTTTCTCTGCTTTCTATACTTCCATCGTTCGGTTTTGCTTTTAATACAAACAAAGAGGATTTTAAAAGTATTTACTATCTAACTATGAATTATTCTTAAAATTAAATTACCAACAAATTTTAATGCAAGGAAAGATGATCTTTAAATTATTTACTCCTGTTATTTTAAACTATTTGAGTTTAAATTCTGGTTTATTTCAATATCTTTCAAAACTTTTATCGTTTTGTTTTCCAACAATTTTCTTCTTTTTTAATAATTGAACCCCTTCAAAATACCGAGTTCGCGATACTTTTTACAAATCCGAACGATTCATTTAAATCGAGAATTGCTAACAACTGCGGTTCGGATGCAGAAGTGAATCTTTTAAAAGATTCGGTAATAAGAAACTCTGTGATCTCTAACGCAATTGGAAGGAACTTTTCGGAAAACTCGAACCAATTCGATTTCGAAGTTAGAGGGAAGGGGAGTTCTCACTTTGAGCGAGTGCCATTTATGGAGGAGAAGTAGTTGAGAACGCTCTAAATGGACTCAATGTACGACTGCGCTAATTAAGAGCTTAAATCAGTTGCGAAGTTTTGTTCTATAAAAGTGAAAACTTTAGTTTTAAGTTTAAATCAAATATCAAACTTTTAATTTCACCGGCATTAATTAAAAACCTTTTTGGAAAAAGTTCCTTTTTGGTAATTAAAGTATTTCGTGCTCAATAAAAAATTGAATGCATGTTAATTTATCTATTTGTCGCTCTTAATTCGGAAAAGTATAAATATTTAATGTGTTCCATAAATCTTAAAGCAGCAGCATGCATATTAAAAAGCAATTTACTGAGTTTTATCTGCTCACGCTAGAAAAGTAGTTGTAAGACACTTTAGACAGTATACGCCACTTTAGACAGTTAGACACTTTAGACAGTCCTGCAATTGCTCATTAATAAATACTCTAATTACTTCAGGGTTTATTTCCTTTTAGTTCCATACTTATCAAAATAGTGTGAGCGGAACGCTGAAATGCACATTAGCTGTCGCCAGTTACTACTTGTTGATGACGATGTGTTGGTGACAGACATTGATTATTAATCCTTGTTAGGCACAATGACTTATGTCAAATATATTGATGTGTGACCATTAAACACGGTTTATAGCAACAAATTTAGTAGTTTTTTTTTTATTATTTTGTTCTATTGTAGCTGTCAAATACTTAGACAATTGTGTTAGATGCCTTAAGGCAAATGCTGCACCGAAGTTTATATCTTAGCAATAAGCAGGAGGTGCGAGTACCGTGAAGATAAGCTATGGACGGGGAGTTACAATACCTCCCCAGCGCTCTACGAGTCTGTTAGACCGGGACCTACGGTTTAAGTGGATTCCGAACTACCACAAACGTGCAGCTGGCAATAAAGACAGATTTTTATGTTATAAGCACTGCTGTTAATCACTGAGCACTACCCAAGGGACACGTGCAGCTTGAAGATGGCACGACCGGGAATCGAACCTAAAACCTGTGGTACAAAGCCCCAGAGCGGTAGCAATTCGTTCCCTAACTTCGGTAGTTGTTACTATTAAACTTGAAATTGGGGCAGTTAAACTATTAAAAATAATGGATCATTCTAAAAATAATGATCTATTTGTCTTTCTTAACCTTGAAATATATAAATATTTAATTTGTTTCCTAAATCTTAAAGCAGTATCATGCATATTAAAAAGCAATTTATTGTGTTTTATCTGGTCACGCTAGAAAAGTAGTTACCAGAAACTTTAGGACATTTATTAATAAGCAATCGCAAACGTGCACGGTCTAATTACCCCTTCCAAATTTATTTCCTTTTAGTTCCGTGTTTATTAGAGTAGAGTGTGCAGAAAGCTAAAATACGCACTAGCTATCTCTAGTTACTTCTTGTTGATGACGATCAACCCGCCATCAGACCTTTATTATTTATAAACTACAGATAGTGATTAGAAGATTTAATAGAAAACCAATATCAACAATTGTAATTTTTAATTGACCATCAACAAATTTTAATACAAAGAGAGATAATCTATAAAATTATTTAGCCATGGTCTTTTAAGCTATCTGAGTTAAATTCTGGTTTATTTCTCTGCTTTCTATGCTTCCATCGTTCGGTTTTGGTTTTAATACAAAGAAAGAGGATTTTAAAAGTATTTACTATCTAACTATGAATTATTCTTAAAATTAAATTACCAATAAATTTTAATGCAAGGAAAGATGATCTTTAAATTATTTACTCCTGTTATTTTAAACTATTTGAGTTTAAATTCTGATTTATTTCAATATCTTTCAAAACTTTTATCGTTTTGTTTTCCAACAATTTTCTTCTTTTTTAATAATTGAACCCCTTCAAAATACCGAGTTCGCGATACTTTTTACAAATCCGAAAGATTCATTTAAATCGAGAATTGCTAACAACTGCGGTTCGGATGCAGAAGTGAATCTTTTAAAAGATTCGGTAATAAGAAACTCTGTGATCTCTAACGCAATTGGAAGGAACTTTTCGGAAAACTCGAACCAATTCGATTTCGAAGTTGGAGGGTTCTCACTTTGAGAGAGCAATTTCTAGAGAGAAGTAGCTGGGAACGTTCTAAAGGGACTCAATGTACGACTGTACTAATTAAGAGCTTAAATCAGTTGCGAAGTTTTGTTCTATAAAAGCGAAAACTTTAGTTTTAAGTTTAAATCAAATATCAAACTTTTAATTTCGCCTTCGTCAATTAAAAATCTTTTTGGAGAGTGTTCCTTTTTGGTAATTAAAGTATTTCGTGCCAATAAAAAATTGAATACATGTCAATTTATCTATTTGCCCCTCTTAAATCGGAAATGTTTAAATATTTAATTTGTTTCATAAATCTTAAAGCAGCAGCATGCATATTAAAAAGCAATTTACTACGTTTTATCCGGTCACGCCAGAAAAGTAGTTGTAAGACACCGCTTGCAATTGCTTATTAATAAATACTCTAATTACTTCCGAGTTTATTTTCTTTTAGTTCCATATTTATTAGAATCGTGTGTGCAGAACGCTGAAATGCACAGTAGCTGTCACCAATTACTGCTTGTTGATGACGATGAATCGTGACAGACTTTATTATTAATTCCTGTTCATCATCATCATCAGTGGCGTAATAAGCCTATTTTGGTCCAAAGCCGTCTGCCTGCTGGCCGATTTCTGGATAGGATATTTTTCCTTTCACGGGGTAGGGTGGTCAGCCCTACGCCCAACGTTCTACAGCCATATCAGATTGGCACCTACGATTTAAAGTGGATTCCGAACCCCTACAAACATCCATGGCACCTGCGGGACCGAAACCTGTGTCATCGAGCACCAGAAAGCTAGTTACTCGGCAAACCGGCCCAAAAAACTAATGTAAACAAACAAATATTAAAAAAAACATTCAATTCCTCAAAACTTTTTAATCCTAAAATTAAAAATTGTTAATTCATCAAAACATGTGAAACATGCAAACAATTAATCTTGGTTAATTTATCTCAATTCCATGGGGAAAGATGAGAATAATGTTTGTGGAAAAATTTTATGTACAAATTCTTCTCAATTTGCCAAATGTGAGACTTTTTAATCAAAACTTAAAAAAAGACTCCTCGCAGCACTGGCAAGCTGCTAACATGACTTGCCAAGATGATCTTTAAATTATTTACTATCGAACTGCTAATTACTACATACTTAAATTTAAATTATAAGTGGATTTTAATGGAAGAAAATATAATCTCTAAATTATTTACTCATGATATTTTAAACTACCTGAGTTAAATTCTGACTGATTCCTCTATTTTTCGAAATTTCATCGTTGGGTTTTCCAGCAATTTTCTTCCTTTTTAATAATTGAACCCCTTCAAAAAACGAGTATGCGATTCTTTTTACGAATCCGAACGATTATTTTAAACCGAAAATTTCTAATTGTCAGTTTTGGAAACTGAAAGTCCCGAATCTTTTAAGTCGGTTGATCATTTATAATGATTGCCAACAACTGCGGTTCCGATGCAGGAGTGAGTCTTTTAAAAGATTCGGTAATAAGAAACTCTGTGATCTCTAACGCAATTGGAAGGAACTTTTCCGAACATTCGAACCAATTCGATTTCGATGTTAGAGGGTTCTCACTTTGAGAGAGAGTGCAGTTTCTGTAGAAGTAGCTGGGAACGCTCTAAATGGACTCAATGTACAACTGCGCTAATTAAGAGCTTAAATTAGTTGCGAAGTTTTGTTGTATAAAAGTGAAAACTAAAGTTTTAAGTTTAAATCAAATATCAAACTTTTAATTTCACTTGCGTTAATTAAAAATCTTTTTGGAAAGTGTTCCTTTTTGGTAATTAAAGTATTTCATGCTGAATAAATAATAGAATACATGTTAATTTATCAATTTTTCCCCCTTAACTCGGAAATTCATAAATATTTAATTTGTTTCATAAATCTTCAAGCAGCATCATACATATTAAAAAGCAATTTACAGCGTTTTATCTGGTCACGCCAGAAAAGTAGTTGTAAGATATTTTAGACAGTACACATTTGCTATTGCTTATTAATAAATACCTAATTACTTCCGAGTTTATTTCCTTTTAGTTCCATATTTATTAGAATAGTATTTGCAGAATGCTGATGCGCACATTAGCTGTCGGTAATCACTGCTTGTTGATGTCGTTGCGCTGGTGACATACATTGATTATTATTCCCTGTTAAGTACAATGACTTATGTCAAATACATTGATGTGCGCACCATTAACTACGGTTTATAGCAACAACTTCGGTAATTATTTCAATTAAACTCGAAATCAGGATAGTACAAAAGTTAACAATAATGGATCTTTTTAATAATATTAATCTATTTGTCTCTCACAACTCGGAAATATATAAATATTGAATTTGTTTTGTAAAACTTAAAGTTGCTTCTTTTTTCTAATGCAGCTTACAATACAGAGAAAATTATCTTCATGCCATGAGCAAGTGCTGCACGGTTGTTACTCATTTAGCACCATCTAGGGGGTATGTGTAGTTTGAAGATAATTTAAGGACGCGAGTCGGAGTACCCCCACAAGAGTCTATGATCCTATTAGACCGGAACCTACTGCTTAATGTGGTCACCACTATAAACCTCCGTGGTACCGCCGGCACTTGAATCCGAAACCACTTGTACTGAACGCTAGAGCACTAGCCACTCAGCTATCAGACACATATTATTTATAAACTATAGATAGATATTTGACTATTCAATTGAAAATTAATACCAATGCTATTTGTAATTTTTAATATAATTTTATTTTTAATTGAATATAAACAAATTTTAATGCAAGGAAAGATGCTCTTTAAATTATTTAAGCATGGTATCTTAAAATATCTGAATTAAGTTATGACTTATTTCTCTGTTCTTCAAACTTTCGTCTTTTGGTTTTCCAGCAATTTTCTTCCTTTTTAATAATTGAACCCCTTCAAAACCTGAGTTCGAGATTCTTTTTACAAATCCGAACGATTCTTTTAAATCGAAAATTCTAATTGTCAGTTTTGGAAGCGGAAAGTTCCGAACCTTTTAAGTCGGTTGATCATTTATAATGATTGCTAACAACTGCGGTTCGGATGCCGAGGTGAGTCTTTTAAAAGATTCGGTAATAAGAAACTTTGTGATCTCTAACGCAATTGGAAGGAACTTTTCGGAAAACTCGAACCAATTCGATTTCGAAGTTAGAGGGAATGGGAGTTCTCACTTTGAGAGAGAAGTAGTTGTCAACGCTCTAAATGGACTGAATGTACGACTGCGCTAATTAAGAGCTTAAATCAGTTGCGAAGTTTGTTGTATAAAAGTGAAAAATTTAGTTTTAAGTTTAAATCAAATATCAAACTTTTAATTTCATTGGAATTAATTAAAAACCTTTTTGGAAAGTGTTCCTTTTTGGTAATTAAAGTATTTCGTGCTCAATAAAAAATTGAATACATGTTAATTTATCTATTTGGTTCTTCTTAAGTCGGAAATGCATAAATATTTAATTTGTTTCATAAATGTTAAAACAGCATCATGCATATTAAAAATCAATTTCCCACTGATCACGCTAGAAAAGTGATTGTAAGACACTTTAGACAGAACACGCTTGCAATTGCTTATTAATAAATACTCTAATTACTTCCGAGTTTATTTCCTTTCAGTTCCGTACTTATTAGAATAGTGTTTGCAGAACGCTGAAATGCACAGTAGCTGTCACTAGTTGTTGTTTGTTGATAACGATAAGTTGGTGACATACATTGATTATTATTCCCTGTTAGGAACATTGACTTATGTCAAATATATTGATATGTATACCGTTAAACATGATTTATAGCAACAACTTCGGTTATTAACTAACTGTAACTAAAGTAACTAACGGTAATTATTTCTGTTCAATTAGAAATTAGATTATTTAAAATGTAAATAATAACGGATCATTTTAACAATAATGATTTCTTTGTTTTCGTTAATTTGGAAATATGGTGTTCTAATGCAGCTGCAAATAAAGGCAGTTAATCCTTAAACCCTAAGCAATGGCTGCAGTGCTTGTACTCATTGAGTACTAACCAGGGGTACGTGTAGCTTGAAGATAGGCTACGGACACGGATGACCCGCAGCGCTCTGCGATCCTATTAGGACCAGGACCTACGGTTTAAAGTGGATTCCGAGCAGCTATAAACATTCATGCAAGAGCGCTAGCCACTCGGACATCAAGGCACAATTTGGAAATATATAAATATTTCATTTGTTTCATAAATCTTAAAGCATTTTCATGCATATTAAAAAGCAATTTACTACGTTTTATCTGGTCACGTTAGAAAAGTAGACACTTTTGACACATACTTGTAAGACACTTTAGACAGAACACGCTAGCAATTGCTTTTTAATACTCTAATTACTTCCGAGTTTATTTCCTTTTAGTTCCATATTTATTATAATAATAAGTGCAGAATTCTGATGTGCACAGTAGCTGTCGCTTGTTACTGCCTGTCTATTACGATGCGCTGGTGACAGACATTGATTATTAATCCTTGTTCATCATCGTCATCAGTGACGCAAAAGCCCCATGGTGGGTCAAGGCAGTCTGCCTGCTGGCAGATTTCTAGACAGAAAATGTTTTGTTTTTCAACAGAGTGGGATTGCCATCTCGACGCCCAACAATTCTAATAGACAGGGACATACTGTTTAAAGTAAATTCCGAACCACTACCAACATACATGGACTCGAACCGTATGGTATCGTGCGCCAGAACGCTAGTCACTCAGCCAACAGTTTCCAATAACTAATGTAACCAAACAAATTTTTAAAAAACAATTCCAATTGCTGAAAAATTTTAATGCCAAAATTAAGAATGGCTATTGCATCAAAATATGTGAAAACAAACAAATAATCTTGGTTAATTAATCTCAAGTCCATGGGAAAAAATGAAAATAAAGTGTGAGGAAAAATTTGATGAACAAATTCTTTTCAACTTGCCAGAAGAGAGACTTTTTAATAAAAACTTTAAAAAAAAACCTATCGCAGTCCGCAAGTTGCTCACATGACTTGAAAAGAGGATCTTTAAATTATTTATTATTTAACTACTAATTATTCTTACTTAAAATTAAATTATAAATAAGTTTTAATATGACGAAAGATGTCTTTATATTATTTACTCCTGTTATTTTAAACCATCTGAGTTGAATTTTGACTAATTCCTCTGTTCTTCGAACTTTTTTCGTTTCGTTTTCCAGGAATTTTCTTAATTTTTAATAATTAAACCCCTTCAAAATACCGAGTTCGCGATTCTTTTTACAAATCCGAACGATTTTTTAATTCGAAAATTTCTAATTGTCAGTTTCGGAAACTGAAAGTTCCGAATCTTTTAAGTCGGTTGATCATTTATAATGATTCCCAACAACTGCGGTTCCGATGCAGAATTGTGTCTTTCAAAAGATTCAGTAATAAGAAACTTTGTGATCTCTAACGCAATTGGAAGGAACTTTTCGGAAAACTCGAACCAATTCGATTTCGAAATTAGAGGGAAGGGGAGTTCTCACTTTGTGAGAGAAGTAGTTGAGAACGCTCTAAATGGACTCAATGTACGACTGCGCTAATTAAGAGCTTAAATCAGTTGCGAAGTTTTGTTCTATAAAAGTGAAAACTTTAGTTTTAAGTTTAAATCAAATATCAGAGTTTTAATTTCGCCGGCATTAATAAAAAACCTTTTTGGAAAGTGTTCCTTTTTGGTAATTAAAGTATTTCCTGCTCAATAAAAAAATTGATTACATGTTAATTTATCTATTTGGTTCTTCTTAACTCGGAAATGCATAAATATTTAATTTGTTTCATAAATCTTAAAGCAGTGTCATGCATATTAAAAAGCAATTTTCCACTGATCACGCTAGAAAAGTGATTGTAAAACACTTTAGACAGAACACGCTTGCAATTGCTTATTAATAAATACTCTAATTACTTCCGAGTTTATTTCCTTTCAGTTCCGTACTTATTAGAATAGTGTTTGCAGAACGCTGAAATGCACAGTAGCTGTCACTAGTTGTTGTTTGTTGATAACGATAAGTTGGTGACATACATTGATTATTATTCCCTGTTAGGAACATTGACTTATGTCAAATATATTGATATGTATACCGTTAAACATGATTTATAGCAACAACTTCGGTTATTAACTAACTGTAACTAAAGTAACTAACGGTAATTATTTCTGTTCAATTAGAAATTAGATTATTTAAAATGTAAATAATAACGGATCATTTTAACAATAATGATTTCTTTGTTTTCGTTAATTTGGAAATATGGTGTTCTAATGCAGCTGCAAATAAAGGCAGTTAATCCTTAAACCCTAAGCAATGGCTGCAGTGCTTGTACTCATTGAGTACTAACCAGGGGTACGTGTAGCTTGAAGATAGGCTACGGACACGGATGACCCGCAGCGCTCTGCGATCCTATTAGGACCAGGACCTACGGTTTAAAGTGGATTCCGAGCAGCTATAAACATTCATGCAAGAGCGCTAGCCACTCGGACATCAAGGCACAATTTGGAAATATATAAATATTTCATTTGTTTCATAAATCTTAAAGCATTTTCATGCATATTAAAAAGCAATTTACTACGTTTTATCTGGTCACGTTAGAAAAGTAGACACTTTTGACACATACTTGTAAGACACTTTAGACAGAACACGCTAGCAATTGCTTTTTAATACTCTAATTACTTCCGAGTTTATTTCCTTTTAGTTCCATATTTATTATAATAATAAGTGCAGAATTCTGATGTGCACAGTAGCTGTCGCTTGTTACTGCCTGTCTATTACGATGCGCTGGTGACAGACATTGATTATTAATCCTTGTTCATCATCGTCATCAGTGACGCAAAAGCCCCATGGTGGGTCAAGGCAGTCTGCCTGCTGGCAGATTTCTAGACAGAAAATGTTTTGTTTTTCAACAGAGTGGGATTGCCATCTCGACGCCCAACAATTCTAATAGACAGGGACATACTGTTTAAAGTAAATTCCGAACCACTACCAACATACATGGACTCGAACCGTATGGTATCGTGCGCCAGAACGCTAGTCACTCAGCCAACAGTTTCCAATAACTAATGTAACCAAACAAATTTTTAAAAAACAATTCCAATTGCTGAAAAATTTTAATGCCAAAATTAAGAATGGCTATTGCATCAAAATATGTGAAAACAAACAAATAATCTTGGTTAATTAATCTCAAGTCCATGGGAAAAAATGAAAATAAAGTGTGAGGAAAAATTTGATGAACAAATTCTTTTCAACTTGCCAGAAGAGAGACTTTTTAATAAAAACTTTAAAAAAAACCTATCGCAGTCCGCAAGTTGCTCACATGACTTGAAAAGAGGATCTTTAAATTATTTATTATTTAACTACTAATTATTCTTACTTAAAATTAAATTATAAATAAGTTTTAATATGACGAAAGATGTCTTTATATTATTTACTCCTGTTATTTTAAACCATCTGAGTTGAATTTTGACTAATTCCTCTGTTCTTCGAACTTTTTTCGTTTCGTTTTCCAGGAATTTTCTTAATTTTTAATAATTAAACCCCTTCAAAATACCGAGTTCGCGATTCTTTTTACAAATCCGAACGATTTTTTAATTCGAAAATTTCTAATTGTCAGTTTCGGAAACTGAAAGTTCCGAATCTTTTAAGTCGGTTGATCATTTATAATGATTCCCAACAACTGCGGTTCCGATGCAGAATTGTGTCTTTCAAAAGATTCAGTAATAAGAAACTTTGTGATCTCTAACGCAATTGGAAGGAACTTTTCGGAAAACTCGAACCAATTCGATTTCGAAGTTAGAGGGAATGGGAGTTCTCACTTTGAGAGAGAAGTAGTTGTCAACGCTCTAAATGGACTGAATGTACGACTGCGCTAATTAAGAGCTTAAATCAGTTGCGAAGTTTGTTGTATAAAAGTGAAAAATTTAGTTTTAAGTTTAAATCAAATATCAAACTTTTAATTTCATTGGAATTAATTAAAAACCTTTTTGGAAAGTGTTCCTTTTTGGTAATTAAAGTATTTCGTGCTCAATAAAAAATTGAATACATGTTAATTTATCTATTTGGTTCTTCTTAAGTCGGAAATGCATAAATATTTAATTTGTTTCATAAATGTTAAAACAGCATCATGCATATTAAAAATCAATTTCCCACTGATCACGCTAGAAAAGTGATTGTAAGACACTTTAGACAGAACACGCTTGCAATTGCTTATTAATAAATACTCTAATTACTTCCGAGTTTATTTCCTTTCAGTTCCGTACTTATTAGAATAGTGTTTGCAGAACGCTGAAATGCACAGTAGCTGTCACTAGTTGTTGTTTGTTGATAACGATAAGTTGGTGACATACATTGATTATTATTCCCTGTTAGGAACATTGACTTATGTCAAATATATTGATATGTATACCGTTAAACATGATTTATAGCAACAACTTCGGTTATTAACTAACTGTAACTAAAGTAACTAACATTAATTATTTCTATTCAATTAGAAATTAGATTATTTAAAATGTAAACAATAACGGATACTTTTAACAATAATGATTTCTTTGTTTTCGTCAATTTGGAAATATGGTGTTCTAATGCAGCTGCAAATAAAGGCAGTTAATCCTTAAGCCATAAGCAATGGCTGCAGTGCTTGTACTCATTGAGTACAAACTAGGGGTACGTGTAGCTTGAAGATAGGCTACGGACACGGGTGACCCGCAGCGCTCTGCGATCCTATTAGGACCAGGACCTACGGTTTAAAGTGGATTCCGAGCAGCTGCAAACATTCATGCAAGAGCGCTAGCCACTCGGCCATCAAGGCACAATTTGGAAATATATAAATATTTCATTTGTTCCATAAATCTTAAAGCAGTGTCATGCATATTAAAAAGCAATTTACTACGTTTTATCTGGTCACGCTAGAAAAGTAGACACTTTTAACACATACTTGTAAGACACTTTAGACAGAACACGCTAGCAACTGCTTATTAATACTCTAATTACTTCGGAGTTTATTTCCTTTTAGTTCCATATTTATTATAATAATAAATGCAGAATTCTGATGTGCACAGTAGCTGTCGCTTGTTACTGCCTGTCTATTACGATGCCCTGGTGTCAGACATTGATTACTAATCCTTGTTCATCATCGTCATCAGTGACGCGACAGCCCCATGGTGGGGCAAGGCAGTCTGCCTACTGGCAGATTTCTAGACAGGAAATGTTTTGTTTTTCAACAGGGTGGGATTGCCAGCTCGACGCCCAACAATTCTAATAGACAGGGACCTACGGTTTAAAGTAAATTCCGAACCACTACAAACATACATGGACACGAACCATGTGGTATCGAGCGCCAGAACGCTAGTCACTCGGCCATCAGGTTCCAATAACTTAATTAATCTCAATTATAATTCAACTAATTAAGAGCTTAAATCAGTTGCGAAGTTTGTTGTATAAAAGTGAAAACTTTAGTTTTCAAGTTTAAATCAAATATAAACTTTTAATTTCGCCGGCATTAATTAAAAACCTTTTTGGAAAGTGTTGCTTTTTGGTAATTAAAGTATTTTGTGCTCAATAAACAATTGAATGCATGTTAATTTATCTATTTGGTTCTTCTTAAGTCGGAAATGCATAAATATTTAATTTGTTTCATAAATCTTAAAGCAGCATCATGCATATTAAAAAGCAATTTTCCACTGATCACGCTAGAAAAGTGATTGTAAGACACTTTAGACAGAACACGTTTGCAATTGTTAATTAATAAATATTCTAATTACTTCCTAGTTTATTTCCTTTTAGTTCCATACTTATCAGAACAGTGTGAGCGGAACGCTGAAATGCACATTAGCAGTCTCCAGTTACTGCTTGTTGATGACGATGTGTTGGTGTCAGACATTGATTATTAATCCTTGTTAGGCACATTGACTTATGTCAAATATATTGATGCGTAACCATTAAACACGGTTTATAGCGACAATCTCGGTGATTATTTCTATTAAACTTGAAATTGGGATAGTTATAAGGTAAACAATAATGGATCAAATATTATATAATAAATTTGTATTCGATATAATAATATTCAGATATATGCGTATTTCTAAAGCAATTTTTCAGTTG
>BPLQ01009245.1:0-55369 GCA_021605075.1 Caerostris darwini
CAACCATCCATAAAAAAGAACTTAGAATAAAAATGTCTGCCAAAAAAAATTATTATTGTAGAAGTAAAAGAGAAATTTAAGGAGACAACGACAGAAGAACATTGAAAGCTTCAGCCTTTAATGCCACTTCTTTGACCTAACCTATCCTTACCCTACTCTTCCCCTATCTTTCCCTAAAAGGACAAAAGGAGAGTTTATTTATAGTTTCTACATTGTCATTTGTACTTATCTTCAAGGAGGAAGATAACTTAATGTACCGGGCAACTGTCCTCTTATTATTTCCAATGGGCGGTAATCTTATTCCATGAATGTAAAAAGAAAGTTTTTGTACTTCTTCAGGTAACCATAAACGGAGTTACAGAGTAATTTCGAATAATGAAATGACTTTCCTACACAGTATCATCGAAGGTAAAGATTCGAAGTGGAAAGAATTCGGTATAAGAAGTAGAAGATATTCGGAATTCTTTAATGAGGAAAAAAGGGATAATGAAAGCCATCAATCAGTATTACATTCTGTTACGAAGTAAGTATATTGTATTAAAAAGAAAGACTATATTCTTCCTTATATATATCATTTAATAAAGCCTTGAAACATATTCTAAAATATCTACTACCTTCCTACATTGATATAACATTAACTTTATTATATGTATTTTACACACAAATTAATTAATAATATTTTATCTTGATTCTCTATTAACATTTTTTTCTATTATTTTAATGTTAACATTAATTAAATTTATTAATCATTTATTTAGAGTCATATTACATCACGAAGAAATTCAAATAATTTAATTTTTTCTGTATTACGTAAACAACACCTTTTATCCATAAAAAGAATCTCTTTTCCGCGTCACAATTTGCTATTGAAAATCTCCTAAGATATATGACAAGACCTTTTTCCAAAAATAGCAACAGTTCTCGAAAATTTATTCCCTCCAAAAATTCGAATGCTTCTTCTCAGTCTAAAATAAAACTTTCTCAGAACAGTAGATGGACAGTTTCTCAAAACAAGGACAACTAAGTTCTTCAGAAAACAAGAGCCTTCAGAATCCATGGTCCTCGGAGGTATAGTCGGTCTTAGATTTTTCTTCCATTTTCAAAAACTATGTCTTTCCCTCTGACAACCATCTAGAAAAAGAACTTAGAATAAAAATGTCTGCCCAAAAATATTATTGTAGAAACAAAAGAGAAATTTAAGGAGACAACGACAGAAGAACATTGAAGGATTCAGCCTTTAATGCCACCTCTCTGACCAATCCTAGCTTTACCCTACTCTTCCCAATCTTTGCCTATTTTCGACAACAAAATGACAGTTTATTTACAAAATAACAATTTTTCTTAATTGTTATCTGTACTTATCTTCTAGGATGAAGATAGCTTTATGTCCCGGGCAGCTGTCCTCTTATTATTTCCAATGGGCGGCAATCTTATTTCATGAAGAGAAAAAACGTTTTTGTACTTCTTCAGGTAACCATAAACGGGGTTGCAGAGTAATTTCGAATAATGGAATGACTTCCATACCCGGTATCATCGAAGGTAAGAATTCGAAGTGGAAAGAATTCAGTATGAGGTGTATGGGGCTATTGGGAATTCTTTTGTGAGGAAACAAATGATAATCAATATTACATTCTGTTACCAAGTATATTGCATTAAAAAGAAAAACTGCGTTCGTTCTTATAAATAACATTTAATAAAGCCATAAAACTAATAAAGCCATAAAACTCACACTTCCTTCTTACATTGATATAACATTAACACTAATATTTTATGTATTCCATACATAAATTTATTAATAATATTTCACTTTGATTTATCAATATTTTACTTTATTATTTTAATTTTAACATTAACTATATTTATCAATCATTTAATTTTGTCTCGAAATCTGTCTGTAGACAGACGGCTTTGGCCCACCATGAGGCTATTGCGTTAATAATATTAATAATGATGAATCATTTAATTAATTTTAATTTTTTGTAATTTCCAGTTTTTGTTTGCAATTAATTATAATTTAGTATTATATACTGTTATTTTATCGTAGTCTGAAATTCCTTAATGCTAATCACTTTTCTAATTAGATTTGAAATTAATTTTTTTAATTCGATATTCATTTTATATGTCAATATTAACATGATAATCTTTAATACATAATTATTAATTTTTAAATTAGCTGTATAATTTTGAATATTATATTCGCGCTTTTTTTCTACATTTAATTTTTTAAATTTTAAGTAAATTTTCAAACACGATTTAAATATATTTGAAATTTGATATATAAAACTTTTTTTTTAAATTTACTTCTATCCATATTTATGATGTTGAAATACTTTAAGTATTTATGTATGTTAAAAACTTATAAAATATTTTATTTTAGATAATATAACTGAAAAATATTTCTATACAACAATAAACTGAAAATAATTTTTTTTTCCATTTTTATTTCTTAAAAAGATTTTTAAAACTAAAGTGCAAGAATTATTTTAGAAAAATAAGAAATATTTAGAAAATTAGAAAAACCTCTTTTAGAAAACCTCTTTAGAGAATTTATTAACAGCTTCGCAAACTTTTTGTATCAAATATTTAATTTTAAATTATGCACTGGAAAAAGATTTCTTCATTTTGATTAATGGTAACTTCAAAGTTCTAAACAGATCAAATATAGCGTCATTTATGTTTTGTGATATTATTTTTTAAATAAAACCTCTTTAATTTAATAATCCTCTTCTATTACATTTTGTAAGCATAATTTAAAATAATAATAGTTTTTGCTTTGGAAAAATTAGGAAAATATTTTTTTCTTTGGTATGAAATTATAGTTTTAAATCTTCATTAAATGAAATTCTTCTAGCTCTTAAAATAAAATTTATTCTATAGAATAAATTATGACAGGAAAATAACTTTAAAAAACAATTTTTCTTCCATTCGAATTGGTTAAATATTCTTTTGAATAGCATAAAGATTTCAGATTAAAACCTTATTTTTAAAAAATCATAAAAAAAAATCATATTTTTAAAAATTAAAAGCAAAAATATTGTTATTAAAAATTAAAATTTAAAATTATTTTTAATGACAATTTTATTTTTTAAAAATTAAAAGCTGTTAATAACTAAACAGAACACATTTTATTTGAAACAGATTATTTTTGAAATGGAAAAAAAGTGAAATCTTCTAATTTAGTTTTTAAATTATTTAATCTTTATGCTACATATACTATTTTGTAACATAAAATAAATAAAATATGTTTAACATAATTTTTAAAGTTAATAAAAAAAATGTCTTTCATAAGAAATATATTTCCATAAAAAATATTAATTCTTATTTAAAAATTAAAATTTTTCTCTTTTAACTTATATAATCTCAATAATTCAGAACGAATTATTTCTTAAAATACAAAGTTAATTTAATTCTTACATTAAGTTATGCTTATTTTAAGCAAAATATTATATAACAATCTAAAAAATACAAATAAAAATTGTTGTTTATTTTTTAAAGCACTAATATGCGTTTTTCTTTTATGTTAGTTTGATGAGATTTTTTTTTAATTAAATGAAATTAAAATATGGAAAAAAATGTAGAATTATTATATTATGTTATATATGCTTAATTAAATAATATAAAAGGTTAACTATAAAAACAATTTTTCGTTAATTACGAAATCATGTAATAATAAAAGCATTTAGTTTTATGAGCATTAATTATCAATTAATAATAAACAATAAAAAATTATTAAGTTAATTCCAATTTTAAAAAATTCATAGCTTATGCAAAGCTGACATTTAAATCTTAAAATATTTTTACTAATAATTGATACGAAAATAAGGATAAATATAATAAAGAAAATAATAAAGAAAAAAATAATAAAGAAAATTTCAATATTGATTAAAATATTATTTTTACTATTTCAATAAATTAATAAACAAATTTTGAAAAGTTTCATATAAAAGCTGGCTTTTAAGAGATTATAATAAAAAATTTATAACCACAAAAAATCATATGAATTTAAGTTCTCTATATCAAAGATGATAGTTTAAAAATAATTTTTATTTTGCTGTCAAAATCTTAATTTTTGTTCATAGTGGTATTTATCTAGATTTAGTGTTAAAATATGTATTAATATGTCTTAACAAATAAAACAATTAAAAATATATGTTAATAACACTAATTAAAAATTATTCTTAGCTCATTATTGTTATTAATTATGTGTTAACATTGTGTTAAGACACATTTTTCTCTTTCCCTCCCTATTAATTGAATGCATCGTAGAAAAAATGTAATTATGCTGGGAATCTCAATTTTCTTTATTCAAAAAATAATCTGTATTACTTATTTAACTCATCTGAATAAACACTTTATTTAATAAATAAAATTTATAGCATTATGCTTCACCCGTGAGCCTGGGATAATGTTAGTAGCTAACTTTCAAGGGAAAAAGATCTCGATTCCAGCTGGTGATGTGCGTTGCACACTCTGCTTTAAAAGGAGAGTAGATTCGTGCGCGATTACTACTGCGCATGAGCAACAATCTTGCATTGCTAATCAGACTGCATGATAGAAGTGTCTCTAATTTTTTCTTATGAATTATTCTCAGGATACTTAAGGATTAATGATTTTAAGATATTTTCATTTTATTTTAAAGACAATCTTCCATTATATTTAATGTGTTTTTGCTAAGTACATGTCAAATTATAAGATAGAATGCTATAATTTCAAGTGAAATTATTTCTCTTTTAGGCTATTGCATTCTACGGCAAATTTTTTCAGCATTCTAACGACAAATGTTTTTAGTATAACTATAAAAATAATAATCTAATTCAAAGTATCTTAATAATAATAACGAGATTTTCAAAATTTTAACTAAATATTTCTTCCTTTATATTTTAAAATAAAATATAAAATTAGTTTTAAAAGATGTTAAAAATCTGATTAACAAATAAATAAAAATGGAAATTTTAAGCCAGCTGGTGATGTGCGTTGCACACTCTTCTTTAAAAGGAGAGTAGATTCGTTCGCGATTTCTACAGCGCATGAACAACACACTTTCATCGCCAATCAGACTGCATTATAGAAGTTTAGATACCTATGAATTATTTTCAAAGACATTCTCAGGATATTTAAGGATTAAAGAATTTAAGGTATATTCATTTTATTTTAAAGACATTCTCCCATTACATTTAATGCGTTTTTGCTAAATACATGTCTAATTATACGATAGAATGCTAAAATTTCAAGTGAAATTATTTCTATTTTAGGATAGAGCCGAATTTTTTCAGTATTCTCATTCAATATATCTCATTAAAAATAATAAGATTTTAAAATTGTAATTAAATATATTTTCCTTTATATTTTAAAATAAAATATAAAATTTAGTTTTTAATTATGATAAAAATTTAGTTAAGGAATAAATAAAAATGGAAGTTTTAATTAACGAATACATAATTTAAAACAGTTTTAACAGTTTTAATTAACGAATACATTGACAGAGATACAAATAGATTAGCATTCCTTATATAAAAAAAAATTGTAAAGAATATATTCTAGATTTAAAAAAATTATTACCCATAAAAAATTATTACTTTGTAAAACACATAATAAAATACATTACATTTTTATATTTTCAGTATATTTTAAAAGTTTAATTGATTAATGTTTTTGAAACAAAGTATATAACAGAATCCAGTTTTCAGAAATAAAAAATAATATTTAAAATGAAGAAAAACAGTTTGTTTCTTAATTAATTTATAAAATTATACAAAAGTCCCGTCTATCACCAAATCCTTAAAGATTAATTATATTTTATAATAAAAAATTATATTCAAGAGTATGCAGAAAAAGGATATTTAAAAAAAAAGCCTAATTATTTGTAAATGGAATTAAAGTTTATTAAATATTTTTTACTATATCTTTGCCACATCTGTTTATTCATTAATTAAAATGTCCACTCTTAATTAAATGTTAACATTTTTCTAACTACTGAGGCAGTCATTATTCTTTCAAATATATACAATACAAAGCAAATCAATAAATTAATGATTGTCAAAATCATCAAAAATTTTATTTCGATAATGTAAAATAATTAATTTTAAACGAATTAAAACAATTATTAATTCGCTAAGCTTTGAACATAACTGTTGTTAATCATGACATTTTTAATTAAATTATGCAGTCATGTATTAATCAAATACCTTTTCCAACAATTTTAAAAGAATACCTTTGGTTAACTCTACGCTCTGTTTTAGGATTCAAACAAAATTTTCTTCTTTCATAATTCTATATTTTATTCTAGGCATTATTAATTATTCTTAAACCTGATATTCGTTTTGACAAGACAATACTTCAACAAGGAACTTCTTGCATTTTTCTGCACTAAAACTCAAATCAAATCCTTGCCTTCTTTTAGGTATTAAAGCCCAAGTCAAAAGCGGCTTCTCTCTTCAGAGAATGCCCATCTACACCTCTGTAATCCACCATTAAGCATCCATTATTAATAGAATGCTGATGTCGAATTCTATCAGGAATCGTGTAATTCCGGTATCTAATAACAATGCATCTTCCGCGATATAAATAAGGGCAGCTCGTGCTTTGGGCGCGTACAATGCATCGGAAGGAGCAGGAATAACTCGCGTATTAAATTAATGAAATGGAGATGTATTTATCACTATGGTAACGAAGAAGACTGAATTAATCATACCTTCAATGCTCCTGGTTGAGTTGCAGCTAACGCGCGTGATAAATCTTGGGGACGACGACTTCTCCTATTGGGCAAAGAATAAAGAGCGCGTCCTGCCCACAGTGGGAGAGTGGCCGAAAGAGATTTGTTATCGTGTAGTAGCGGGTGATGTACATTTCTGTTCTGGCTATGAAAGAGCAGCCTGCACTTTCATCTAACTAAGTGTTATTACCCTGCGAATTCAGATGGAATAGTTTTAATAGTTTAGATAGTAATACGAGTTTAGTTTAAATGTATACATATGTGGTTAAGTTGTGGCTATTTTGTAGCTCTTTGAAAAAAAATACAAATGTGTTTGAATAATAGACGTGTGCTCATAGATTTGTTTTAAAATTTCGTAATGGTAATATTACTTTTTTATAAATAATTTGAAACATATTTTAAAACTTATTAGCATTTCTTATTCAAAGTTTTTTTTATCTTCTTCAATGGGTTGCCTGATGGCCCTCTGACCTTTGGTACAGCAGGTTTCTGGTTCGAATCCATGTGGCGATACGGATGTTTGTTGTTGGTTCAGTATCCACATTAAACTGTAGGTCTGGTATAATTACTATTACTATACTACACCACATCCCTGTGCCTAGAGATGAGTTGACCTTTTACAATTTGGGAAATGATTGTGGGTGAGACGTCTGATTGGGCTTTGTGCTGCTCTACAGTCATTTGAGACCAGCCTACTGGCAGATTTTGAATTGGAGATGGTTTATTTTACATTGTAGGGTTGTCAGTCCTACGCCAACGCTCTATATTCATATTAGACCGAGAGCTGCGGTTTAAAGGGGATTCCGAGCCACTGCAAACATCCATGGCCACTCCAGGGCCCCACCCTGGCACCGAGGGCCAGACCGCTAGTCCCTCGGTCACAAGGCCCCAAACTTTTGAATGCCAGGAGCAGGAATTCTGAAGTACGATGCGATGTTCCCAGATGGTCACCCTCCCAAGTACTGACCGCCTCCGGTGATGGAACGAGAACCAGTATATACAACATGGAATGGTCGTTGGCTAATGTTCTTTTAATTTTTAAAAATCAATTTAAGTATCTCATTTATTAGGAAAATATAAACTCTGCTTATCTCTCATCCACTTTTAAACATTCATTATTAATGAAATGCTAGAGCTTGATTCTAAAAGAAGTATGTATTTCTGATGTCTAAAACAATCTATATCTTCTGATATAAATAAAGATAATGTGGATACAATGCATTGGAAAGAACTGGAATAACTGGTGCGTTAAATTAATTACTTGGAGATATATTCATCATTATTGTAACGTAGTCTTCATTTATCATATCTTCAATGCTCTTGGCTGTGCTCAACACTTTAGCAGTCAGAGAATGATAAATCATATGGAGGGCGGCTTCTGCTATTGGTCAAGAATAAAGGATGTGTACTGCCCACAATGGGAGAGTGACTGATAGAGATTTGTTATAACGTTGTAGCGTGTTATGCATGGTTGTATTCTGGTTATAAAATATTATATAGTTGAGATTTTATTTAATTATACGTTGAGTGTACTATTTCCATTTATTATCTGCTAGTAGTTTTAATCACTTAGAAGAACTAAATTGAATATAATTTCTTTTATTCATGAAACTTATTGAAATCATTTTATTTAGAACTAAAATTGAACGAATTAAAAATACCATTGTTACTTAATTAAATGTCATATATTCTTGTTTTAATATTTTTTTTACACTAACGGTCCATATGTCATTTATATATACCACCAATATATATATATATATATATATATATACCAACGTCTGATGAAGATTAGGAATAACTGCTCCTCATTTACTGTTTGCTGTTATGAAAGGTAAAACCAAGAAACGCCCATCAATCAGCCTGACTGTCATAAGAAGACATAAACGTTTCCACATTCTATATCGAGTCTCTGCAATAGATGTCCCCAAGTTATTCGGACCTTGGCAATTCTGCAATGTATGTAAATTTAAAACATAAACTTAGATGTCTATCAATGGATTAATGAAAATAAATAATTATGAAGTATAAATAAACAAAAGTGTAAGTATTTACATAGAATATTGTAGCAATATGATTACATCTTTGTGATCTGTTCTCTAATGCACATGAAGTAATAGAATATAATTGAATCAATATTATAGATTTAGTTCTATCCAATTACCTTTACTTATTATTAATATTTATTTTTTCTTTACTCTTAAAATAAAATAAATATTTAAAGAAAAATTAAAATAATTCGTTAAAGAGGCTCGACAGAGCTGGTTTATAAACCATATAAATCTCTTACAAAATGGAAGTGTTTCTTCCATAAATATTGCTATCTTTCGTAATAACTCAGAGGAAATGATGAAATAAACTCATGACGGACTCAAATGTAAAACATTTTCTGAGAAGATTACAGCTATTTATTTCGCCAGAGAGCAAGCATTCATAATAATAAATGCATCGCCAGTTTTTACAACAAGCTATATGTTCAGAAAAAAGAGGGAATGCCGACTGCTGTTGAGTTATTTATAGAACAAATTTTTTCTTAATAAATAAAATTGTCCAGTGGATAAAATAAGTACAAATATTTATTGTTAATCAATACTTTACTTTCTTCGTTTGAGAAATTCATAATACTATTCAGATAAAATTCATCGAAATTACTTGTGTTTCTTAGAAAAGTATGTTTTTATACATTCTTTCAAGAATTCTGATTTCATAACTAGTCAACGCTAAAACATAGTTTGTATTTGTTGTTGTTGTGACTCATCCTCACTATTCCGCAACGGGGCTTGGGCACCCCATGTGTACTCATAGTCATGGAAGGACGGAAAGAGGGCCGCTTCTGTTGGGATGGAGAACTTGTAGGTAGAAGTCTGACTTGTTTCCCTATCTCTGAAGAAAGAAGGCAGAGCCTTCCGGGAGGACTTTTTAAAGAGCATTCCCCATATTTGAGTAAATATTTTTTTAAGATTCCTTAAATGCAACAGCATAGTTAATTTTTTAAAGGAATATATATGCAATTTTAAAATGAAATGCAAATGCAAAACTGCATATGTTTTCACAATGCAGTTTATATATATATATATATATATATAAATAAATATAAAGATATATATATATATATATATACAAATATAAATTCAATGAGGTATAAAGCACATGGTATATCCATATGGCATAGTGTTTTAGAAAGTGGAGATGGTTAAGAATGAATACTATTGTCTGTGAAAAGTATCCTAATAAGAGTTACTATCTGGAAAACGCCTTTTAAATCTTCATAATCCAACACAAATGATGCGAAACGAAGTATAAATCACTCCATTCCCCTGCGACAACACAGTGACCGGATTCGGAACTTCACGAAAAGGATGTTCATCAACAATCCGGCAGAATTCGATTAAAACCATCACAGAATGCAGCACTCGGTCCGACTGCGAGCAGACGAGAAAAGAAGATAAAATTTGAAGCACTTCTACTTCGACTCTAATCAGGCGGGAAAACGACTCACTTAAAACCTTCCATTTCCCCTGGCGGCCATTATTGCAGAATCCTCCACAAACCGCGGGCAATTAAAAGAACACGTATTAAAACTCGCGGCAATAACATCCGGCGCTGTCCGGATGCCCCATTTTAATTAAATGTAAATACTTTGGTGGGTCGAAGAGTTTTAATTGGCAGCCACCCTTGAAACTTTTCTGAAAGCAGAATAGATTCGAAATTGTGATCGTACCGAACAAGAGTTCGTATATTGCAATTAAAGCATTCTCTTTGGGTATTGAATATGAGTTATGATTTATCGGCATCTGAACGTTCCAAATGTATGAATCAGAGGTTAATATTCCCTGGATTGATGGAGTATCAAATGGGATTCAGACAACAACAAAAATGAAGTATTAATTAATCACTACCAATTTCAAAATCACTTTTGGGAACGCCGTTATTGGTTTTTCGGCAGAAACAGTGATAAGAGTTTAACTTATCATCTTTAGCTTTTTTTAATTGTTCATATTTAAATATTATTGGACTAAATAAAATAGTGGTTTGATGTACTTTGTTAATTCAAGTGCTGATGATGCAATACGACATTATAATCGATATATTACCTACTATTAGAATCTATTTTATTAGTCGATTAAAATGTTTAAATTTCAAGGAAAATCAATATATGTTTTTTTTTAAAAAAGGAATTGGCGTTTCCAAAATGTGTATCACTTTAATGATAAATGATACTTTAATGATAATGATCACTTTAATGATAACTTTTTGTAATACTTTACTTTTTACTATATTTTCTGTTAATTAGCGATATATCAGTTTAATATTTTTCTTAATGCTATTATCGCATTTTGCTTTTTCTGTTAGCCGTGTTAAGAAAAGCTCGATAGAATGTATAATTAACATACATAGTATACATAAGAGTTAATCATATTCCAATCTTTGCTTTCTTTTCTTAATCACTTTGAAATACATTTCTAAGTTAAATGTTTACTTTTTTATACAGAGGAATAAAGATTCATTTTAAGCTTACTTATTCTGGTAAATGTTGCCAGTTGCAAATTTCTAAAACCAAATTTTCATAAGGAGTGAGATAATCAGTTAATTAAATTGAAAAATATTATTTACATATGATATTTACATACTATTGTAACTAATATTACATACTATAATAAAAGAAATAGGTGTTTGAAAAATAAAAGAGCTTTCCCAATCAAAATTGAAGAACATGTTTTACTTTAAAAATTCTGATTCTCTAAGGAATTTCCGATGTACAAATTCTAGTTCTTTCCATTTATTTGCCCGATGACAAAACAAAATCTTCTGAAACTTCCACAGGAGTATATTTTTGAAAATTATGGAATTTCAAAAGAAAGTCACATTACACTAAAAAAAATAAAATCTACACTACAAATTTAATTTTTTTCTGTCTTACGAAACTAATTCATTGAAAGAATCTCTTTTCTGTACCACAATTTCTTATTGAAAATCTACCGTATCTTCCAAAAATAGCAACCATTTTTGAAAACTTATTCCATCCAAAAATTCGAATTTCTTCCTTTTGGTCTAAAATAAAATTTTCTCAGAACAGTAGCTAGACATTTTCTCAAAACAAGGACAACTATGTTCTTCAGAAAACAAGAGCTTTCAGAATCCAGGATCCTCTGGAGTATAGTGGGTCTTAGATTCTGGAGTATCCATTTTCATAGGCTCTCGAGGCTCTTTCATAGGCTCGTCTTCTCCTATGCCAACCCTCTAGAAAAGAACTTAGAATAAAAATGCCAGCCAAAAAATATTATTGTAGAAACAAAAGAGAAACTTACGGAGACAACGACAGAAGAACATTGAAAACTTCAGCCTATAATGTCACCTCTTTGACCAATCCTACCTTTATCCCACTCTTCCCTATTTTCGACAACAAAAGGACAGTTTATTTACAGTTTCTTCATTGTTATTTGTACTTATCTTCAAGGATGAAGATAGCTTTATGTCCCGGGCAACTGTCCTCTTATAATTTCCAATTGGCGGCAATCTTATTCCATGGATGTAGAAAGAAAAGTTTTTGTACTTCTTCAGGTAGCCATAAAAGGGGTTGCAGAGTAATTTAGAATAATGGAATAACTTTCATACGCAGTATCATAGAAGGTAAATATTCGAAGTGGAAAGAACTCAGTATGGGGCTATTCGGAATTCTTTTGTGGGGAAAAATGATAATCAATATTGCGTTCTATTTCTAAGTATATTGTAGTAAAAAGAAAAATTTTATTATTTCTTATAAAACATATTTAATAAAGCCATTTTTATTAATTTTTTACATACCTTTTTGCTTCAATATAACATATAACTTCAATATTTTTAGTATTTTACACTCAAATTAATTAATAATATTTCACCTTGATTTATTACTTGTATTGTTTTTAATTTTAATATTAATTAAATTCATTGATCATTTAACTAATTGTATTTTTTTTGTAATTTTCATTTTTATTTTGTTTGTAATTAATTGTAATTTAGTACATGTCAAATTATAATATAGAATCCTATAATTTCAAGTGAAATTATTTTAATTTTAGGCTATTGCATTCTACGACAAATTTTTTCAGCATTCTATCGACAAATGTTTTTAGATTAACTAGAAAAATAAGAACATTCAATGTATCTCAATAATAATAATAGGATTTTTAAAATTTTAATTAAATATATTTTTCTTTATATTTTAAAATGAAATATAAAATTAGCTTTTAATGATGTTAAAAACTTGATTAACAAATAAATAAGAATGGAAGTTTTAATTAATTAATACATAGAAATGATAGAGAAACAAATAGTTTAGCATTCCTTATATAAAAATTATTTGAAGAATATATTTTAGTTTTGATAATTTATTACGCATAAAAAATTATTACTTTAAAAAACACATAATAAAATACCTTATATTTTCAGCATATTTTAAAATTTTAATTAACTAATATATTTACAACAAACTACATAATTCAATTTCAGTAATTAAAAATTAATATTCGAAATGAAAAAAATTGTTAATTAATTAATTTATGGAATTAAATAGCTGTCCGTCTATCACCAAATCATTGAATATTAATTATACCCCATAATAAAATCCATAATCTGGAGTACGTAGCAACTGGATATTTGAAAAAAATAATTACTATTTTTAATTGAAATTAAAATTAATTAAACATAATTTTTTTTTCCATTTATGTTTATTCATTAATTAAAATTTTCACTTTTAGTTAGTTGTTAACCAAAGTTTTTTAACTACTGAGTCAGTCATTATTAATTCAAATACATGCAACTCAACACAAATCAATACATCATGGACTGCCAAAATCAACAAAAGTATTTTATTTTGATCCCATCAATTAATTAACTTTAAAGAATTAAAAACTATTAATAATTCGCTAAGATTTGAACTTAACTGTTATTAATCATGACACTTTCCAATTAAGTTATGCTGTCATGTACGAATCAAATACGTTTTAAATTTCAAAAGAATACCTCTGATTAACTCTACACTCTGTTAAAGAATTCAAACAAAATTTTCTTCCTTCATAATTCTGTATTTTACTCCAGACATTATTAATTATTCTTAAACCTGATATCCATTTTGACAAGACAATACATGGACAAGGAAACAGTTCTTGCATTTTTATGTGCTAAAAATCAAATCAAATCCTTGCCATCCTTTAGGTATTAAAGCCCAAGTCAAAAGCTGCTTTCTCCTCAAAGAACGCCTATCCACACCTCTGTAATCCACCATTAAGCATCCATTATTAATAGAATGCTGATGTCGAATTCTATCAGGAAGTGTGTAATTCCGGTATCTCATAACAATGCATCTTCCGCGATATAAATAAGGGCAGCTCGTGCTTTGGGCGCGTACAATGCATCGGAAGGAGCAGGAATAACTCGCGTATTAAATTAATGAAATGGAGATGCATTTATCACTATGGTAACGAAGAAGACTGAATTAATCATACCTTCAATGCTCCTGGTTGAGTTGCAGCTAACGCGCGTGATAAATCGTGGGGACGACGACTTCTCCTATTGGGCAAAGAATAAAGAGCGCGTCCTGCCCACAGTGGGAGAGTGGCTGGAAGAGATTTGTTATCACGCAGTAGCGGGTCATGTACATTTCTGTTCTGGTTATGAAAGATTACGCACGATGCAGTTCCATCTAACTAAGTGTTATTACTCTGCGAATTTGAATGGAGTAGTTTTAGTAGCTTAGATAGTAATACGTGACTAACATAAATGTATGCATATGTGGTTAAGTTGTGGTTATTTTTTAGTACTTTGAAAAAACATTTTCATACAAATGTGTTTGAATAATTGGCGACTGTTCATAGATTTTGTTTTAAAATTTTTTAATGCTAATATGGCTTTTTACATGAATGATTTGAAGCATAATGGAAAATTTATCAACATTTCTTACTCAATGCTCTTTTTTACTTCTTCATTGGCGCTATAGCCCCATAATGGGCCAAGCCCCTTCTGCTTACTGGCAGATTTCGAGACAGGAGATGTTTTCTTTTTACCGGGTAAGGTTGTCAAAAGTAATTATAATAATCTTATATTATATAGTTTATATGACTATAGCGCAACGCTCTTATAGTCATATAAGACCGGAACACAGGGTTTAAAGTGGATTCCGATATACTACAAACACCCTTGGCCCCGACGGGTTTCAAACTTGTACTTGTACTGTACCGAAACTTGTACTGTTTACTATTTACTTTAAATAGTGATAAAAGGTAAACATTTTATCAAAAATTTACAATCTCTCTGTTTTAATTCTCTCTGAGTTAACCTTTCGGAAGATTCTTCTTCTTCATTGGTGTAACAGCCCCATGGTTGGCCAAGGCCGTCTTCCTACTAGCAGAATTCGAGATAGGAGAGGATTTCTTTTTACAAGGTAGAGCTGTCAGCCTAACGCTTTACATTCGTATTAAACCTCTAGATGAGGTTTAAAATGGATTCAGAACCACTACAAACATCCATGGCACAACTGGGACTCGACCTGAAGCATGTTGCACCGAGGGCCAGAATTAGTCACTTGGCCATCAGGCCCCAAAATTTTGAATGCCAACTGTGTTCCCAGCCAACTGTGTTCCCAGCCAACTGTGTTCTGTGCATGCTGTGTTCCCAGGCGGTCACCCTCCCAAGTACTGACCGCTCCCTATGAGGATTGACTTCGGTGATCGAACGAAAATCGGTATATACACCATTGGCCGTTGGCCAATGTTCTTCTGATTTTTAAAAATCCGTTGTAAATATCTTACATTTTCTGAAAATATAAATTCTATCTCTAATCCACTTTTAAACATCCTTTATTAATAGAATGCGAGGGCTTAATTCTAACATGAAGTATGTATTTTTGGTGTCTATAACGATCTACCTCTTCTGATATAAATAAGGATAATGTGGATACAATGCATTGGAAAGAGCTGGAATAACTGGTGCATAAAATTAATTACTTGGAGATATATTCATCATTATAGCAACGGAGTCTTAATAAATCATACCTTCAATGCTCTTGGCTGTGCTCAACACTTTTGCAGTCACAGAATGATATATCATGGTGATGAAGGCTTCTCCTATTGGTCAAGAATAAAGGATGTGTACTGCCCACAATGGGAAAGTGACTGAAAGCGATTTGTTATGCTGAATTGTCTTATGTATAATTGTATTCAGATTATAAAAGATTATATAGTTGGGACTTTTATTTAACAAAATGCTGAATGTGCTATTTCCCAGCAAATTCCTCTGGAGTAGTTTTAATCTTTTAAAAGAGGACATATAAAAATTTAGGCATTTTTTTGAGATAAAAAAAAATTTATTAAATTTTTTTTTAATTATTTAATTTTTTTATGTGAAAATTTTGAATACGTTTTAAAGTTTTGGTTTTTTTTTTAAATTATTTTGAAAACTTTTTGTCTAAAAATTCTTAAAATATTGGTGTCTGTTCTTTAGTTTGGTTTCCAAAGTTTATAATATTCATTTTTTTTTTTAAATATAAATAGTATTTATCCACGTTTGATGATGTAGGAATTTGAAAATATTTAGAATATGGATTAATTGATAATTCTTCTGCTTATAAAAATATTTAGTTTATTTAGGACGTTTTAATGAATAAAATAGTTTGTATGTTAAGGATATTAATCTTATTTGATGGCCGACAGGGCACTGATAAGAATTAGGGTTGAGGTTCAATCCGCTGACGGCTTTATTGTATACACTGTTTCAAAAAACGTAGAGTCTCTATGGTGTTTGCGATGTTCAGCCTCGTGCCTCGTGTGTCGGACTACCAGGTGGGAGTTTTCCGGGATTTTCTCCCATATAAATGCAGAATAGTTCCCCCTAAAAAAGTCCTCCCCGAAGTCACTGATCTCCTTCTTCAACGACACGGAGCCAAATCAGACTTTTACCGACGGGTGCTTCATCACAATACAAGCTGTTCTCTCTTTCACTCCTTCCATAGGATCACACGCATTCTTGGACTTGGACTGGATGTTGTTGTCGACGAAATGGGATAAGAAACAACAGCAACAGTAATTTGTACAATACGAATTTTATAATAACTTTAAAAGAATTTTCATGGCAGTGAACAAAAATTGAGCGAATGGAAAACACCATTGCTACTTAATTGCATGTCTTATATTCCTGTTTTACTATTTGTTTTTGTCCATTAATGGTCCTGATGCCTCATTTATATATACCACCAATATATATATATATATATATACCAATGGGTGTTGAAGGTCCGCCGTGAAGACTACGAGTAATCGAGTAATTGTTCCGAATTTGCATGTTGTACAGCTAAAAATTGAAAAAAACCCATAAGACATGGGATTGTCGTTGGGAGACAAAAGCATTCCTTGACTCACCATCGAATCTCCTCGCTCTTCATTGCAGTCTCTTCAATGTACGCCACCAAAGTATTCGAACATTGGCCGTTCAGCAATGTAAATAAATTAAAAACTTACATTTAGATATCTATCAACGAATTAATGAAAAAATCTTTAAAAAAATAATTATAAAAAACTAATAAACAAAGATTTAGGTAATAGGCACAGAATATTGTAACAATATGAATAAATAATTGTAATCTGCTTCTCTAATGCACAGGAAGTAATATAGATTTATTCCTATTACTTAAGAGTAAAGAGGAAATGAATATTAAAACAGAATTAAAATAATCCGTTAAAGATGCGACGACAGAACTGGTTTATAAAACATATAAATCTCTCACAAAATGGAAGTGTTTCTTTCATAAATATCATACCTTTCATTTCTTTCACAATAACTCAGAGGAAATAATGAAAGCAACTGCTGACGGACTCAAATGTAAAACATTTTCTGGGAAAATGTCTGCTATTTATTTCGCCAAGAGGGCAAGCATTCATAATAATAAATGCATCGCCGTTCTTTGCAACAAGCTATATGTATTCTGAAACAAGAGGAAACGGCGACTGCTGTTGAGTTATTTATAGAACAAAATTTCTTTTAATAAATGAAATTGTCCAATGGATAAAAACAGTACAAATATTTATTGTTGCACAATACTTTATTTGCTTCGTTTAAGAACAAAATTCATCGAAATAACGATTCATCGAATCGTTCTTAAAAAAGTATAAGTGCTTATACTTTTTTAAGAACGATACGTGTTCTTAAAAGAATTGTGATTTCATTGATTACTAGATATTAAAATATTTAACAAAAATGAACAATGTTTAAAATAATTAAAATGCAAGAAATTAATTTCGATGTACCGATTTTAAATTGGTTGTTTCATTTTTTTAAATTAAATTTAATCATTAAAATAAATTAATCTAAATGAAGGAAATTAAATTCATCTTCTTCATAGGAGCCTCAGCCCTGTGGTGGGCTACGCCCTAGTGGCCACATGACGCCCAACATTAATGTTCGACGAGGACCTACGATTTAAGGTCGATTCTGAACAATTACAAACAACCATGACACCGCCGGGGACAAAAACCAGAAACCGGCGGATCCGAATGCTAGTCACTCTGTAATCAGACCCCATAATTAATGTTTTGTGTTTTTTTAAATGCAATAGCATTGTTAAATACTTATGCAATATAAATGCAATTTTGAAATGCAATATCATAATTACTTTTCACAGTACAGTTTTTTGTATATATTTATAAATATTAGTGTAATGAGGTATTAAACCTTTCGATATATTGTGTTTTAAAAAGTGGAGATAGTTGAGAATGAATACTACTGTCTGTAAAAAGTATCCTAATAAAAGAATTACTATCTGGAAAACGCCTTTTAAATCTTTATAATCCAATACAAATGATACGAAGCGAAGTAAAAATCACTCCATTCCCCCGCGACAACACAGCGTCCGGATTTGGAACTTCGCGAAAAGTATGTTCATCAACAATCCGGCAGAACTCGATTAAACTATCCCAGAATACAGCACTCGGTCCGACTTTGGTGGGTCGAAGAGTTTTAATTGGCAGCCACCCTTGAAACTTTTCTGAAAGCAGAATAGATTCGAAATTGTGATCGTACCGAACAAGAGTTCGTATATTGCAATTAAAGCATTCTCTTTGGGTATTGGATATGAGTTATGATTTATCGGCATCTGAACGTTCCAAATGTGTGAATCAGAGGTTAATATTCCCTGGATTGATGGAGTATCAAATGGGATTCAGACAACAACGAAAATGAAATAATAATTAATCACTACCCATTTCCAAACCACTTTTGGGAAAGTCGTTATTGGTTTTTCTGCAGAAACAGTGATAAAAGTTTAAATTATCATCTTTAGCTTTTCTCTTAAGTGTTAATTTTTAAATATTATTGGACTAAATGAAATATCAATTTTATTTACTTTGTCAGCTCAAGTTCTGAAGACACAATATGAAATTTCAGTTATAATGATATTCAGCTGTAGTACAGTTCTAAGTCTAGCTGAAAATGACATTGAAAACTAGGCGTAAAAAATAAGATCATGAAGAACTAAATAGTTTTTCAACTAATATTTCAATCCAATAATAAATTAATTAATTAAAAGTTTTTTAATAATAATTTGTAGAATACTATCGATATTTTTTAATTAGTATGTCAATCAATGCAAGTTGTGTATAAAACTATTAGCCTATAGAAATCCGATTTTGATTTAAATATGTTTTTTTGTATACAGAGATTACGTTTAAGTTTAACATTGAGCTAATATTTAAAATTTCAGCATTCCCTAAGTTAACGGAAATAGGGATAATTTAGGATAGCAGTGATGATACTAGTTTACAACTAGGCTATGCCAGAAATGTAACTGTACGTTGTGAATGAAAAGGCTGGAAATTATTGTTTTACATAAAGACTGGGTTTTATTTCCTGCTAGAATTTACAAAAGTTTACTTTTTCAAGTATAATGTAAAATAATCATAAGGAACTTTATCATCAATTTTCATGTATGATAAATTGTGATATCAACGGATTAAACAAAAAAATATTTTAAACAAATAATTTTAAAGGACAAATAAACAAAATTTAATTATTTGCACAGAATACTGTAACAATATGAATACGTATTTGTAATCTTCTTCTCTAACGCACATGGAGTATTAAACATTTATTTTTATTACTTAAAAAGTAAAGAGTAAATGAATATTTAAATCAAAATTTAAATGATTCGTTAAAGATGGCACCACAGAGCTGGTTTATAAACACATAAATCTATACAAAGTGGAAGTGCTTCTTTTATAAATTTTGCTACCTTTCACAATAACTCAGAGGACATGATGAAAGAAGCTCATGACGTACTCAAATGTAAAACATTTTCTCAGAAGACGACTGCTATTTATTTCGACAGAGAGCAAGCATTCACAATAATAAACGCATCGCCCGTTTTTGCAACAAGCTACGTGTTCAGAAAAAAGAGGGAATGCCGACTGCTGTTGAGTTATTTATAGAACAAATTTTCCTATAATAAATAAAATTGTTCGATGGATAAAATAAATACAAATATTTATTGCTACAAAATTCTTTACTTTCTTCGTTTGGGAACAAAATTCATCGAAATAACTTATCGTTCTTAAAAAAGGATACGTTTTTATACGTTTTTACAAGAATTGTGATTGGATTGATAGCTAGACAACGCTGAAGAACAGTTTGCATGTGTTGTTATTGTTGTGTCTAATCCTCAGTGTCCTGCAGTGCGGAACGGAGATGCCATGAGTACTCTACTCATGGATGGAGGGAAATGGTGTAGCATCTATTGCGATGGAGCTCCCGTAGGTAGAAGTCTGACTTGGCTCTGTGTCGCTGAAGAAGGAAAGAAATACCTACCGGTAGGAGTTTTAGAGAGAACTATCCCACATTTGCACATCGTATGGGAGAAAACCCGGAAAATTTATAAAGGCAATCAGTCAGAGTAAATTAAATTCCATTAAATAATATTTTGTGATTTTTTTTAAATGCAATAGCCTAGTTAAATTCTTATGCAATATAAATGCAATATCATAGTTAAATTCTTATGCAATATCATAGTTATATTCCACAATACAGTTTTTTCGTTTTAATATACTAATATTTGTGCCATGAGGTATAAAACAGTTTAATATAGTGTTTTAGAAAATGGAGATAGTTAAGAATGAATACTAGTGTCTGGAAAAGTTTCTTAATAAAGAGTAACTGTCTGGAAAACGCCTTTTAAATCTTTATAATCCAATACAAATGACGCGAAACGAAGTATAAATCCCTGCATTCCCCTGCGACAATACAGTGCCCGGATTTAGAAAGCATGAAAAGGATGTTCATCAACAATCCGGCAGAACTTGATTGAAACTATCACAGCACTCGGTCCGACTGCGAGCAGACGAGAAAAAAGAGAACATTTGAAGCACTTCTACTTCGACTCTAATCAGGCGGGAAAACGACTCACTTAAAACCTTCCATTTCCCCCTGGCGGCCATCATTGCAGAATCCTCAACAAATCGTGGGCAATTAAAAGAACACGTATTAAAAGTTGCGCAGACCGGCAACAAAATCCGGCGCCGTCCGGATGCCCCATTTTAATTAAATGTAAATACTTTGGTGGGTCGAAGAGTTTTAATTGGCAGCCACCCTTCTAACTTTTCTCTAAAAGCAGAATAATTCGAAATTGTGATCGTACCGAACAAGAGTTCGCGGATTGCAATTAGAGCATTCTCTTTGGGTATTGGATATGAGTTATGATTTATCGGCACCTAAATGTTCCAAATTGGGGATTCAGAGGTTAAATATTCTCACGATAGCTGGAGTATTAAATGGGATTCAGACAACAACAAAAATGAAGTAATAATTAATCACTATCAATTTCCAAATCACTTTTGGAAAAGTCGTTATTGGTTTTTTGGCAGAAACACTGTTAAGAGTTTAAATTATCATCTTCAGCTTTTTTTTTTTTCAATTGTTCATATTTAAATATTATTGGACTAAATGAATATTGGTTTTATTTGCTTTGACACTTTAAGTGCTGATGATGCAAAATGAAATTTCAGTAATAATGAAATTGAACGTTAGGTAAAGTTTCCTTGTATGGCTGCGAATAATACAGAACACAAGACATAAAAAATTAGATTATGGAGAACTAAATAGATTTTTGAACTAATATTTTAAATGTATTTAAAAAGTTTTTTTTTAAATATTAATAACTTGCAGAATATCGATATTTGATAATCATTAATGAGTTTTCCTATCAAAACGCCTTGTGTATAAAAATAATAGCATTAAAAAAATCCGATTTTGATATAAATATTTTTTAAATTCAGCGATTACGTTTAGTTTTAACATTGAGCTAATATTTAAGATTTCAGAATTCCTTACATTAGCGGAAATAGCGATAGTTTACGATGGTAGTGATGGTACTAGTTTACAAACAGCAATGCTTCAAATGCAATTGTGCATTGTGAAAGAAAAAGTTAAAATTTTTTATGTTTTATATAAGGACTGGGTTTTATTCCCTGCTAGAATTTACAAAAGTTTACATTTTCAAGTATAATGTAAAAGAATCGTAAGGAACGTTATGATGCAATTTTCTTGTAGCGATCAACGTCAATAAATTTAAAATATAAATTTGGATATCTATCAAGTAACTAATGAAAAAATCTTTAAAAAAAAGGATTATAAAAAAGAAATATACAAAGATTTAGATAAGCACAGGGATTACTGTAACAATATGAATATATATTTGTAATCTACTTCTCTAATGTACTTGAAGTAATATAGGTTTAGTTCTATTACTTAATAAAAAAGAGGAAATAATTATTTAAAGCAGAATCAAAATAATCCGTTAAAGATGGCACGACAGAGCTGGTTTATGAAACATAAAGAGATAATAAAAATTTATAAAGTGGAAGTATTTCTTTCATAAATATCGTATCTCTCTCAATAACTCAGAGGAAATGATGAAAGCAACTCATGGCGTACACAAATGTAAAACATTTTCTCAGAAGATGACTGCTATTTATTTCGACAGAGAGCAAGCATTCATAATAATAAACGCATCGCCCGTTTTTGCAACAAGCTATATGTTGAGATAAAAGAGGAACTCCGACTGCTGTTGAGTTATTTATAGAACAAATTTTCTTTTAATAAATAAAACTGTACAATGGATAAAATAAGTACAAATATTTATTGTACACTGTAATTTGCTTTCTTCGTTTGGGAACAAAATTCATCGAATTTAAATATCGTTCTGAAAAGAGGATAAATTTTTATACGTTATTGCAAGAATTAGGATTTGATTGATAACTAGACTACGCTGATACACAGTTTGCATTTGTTGTTATTGTTGTGTCTAATCTTCAGTGTCCTGCAGTGAGGAACTGAGATGCCATGAGTAGTCCACTCATGGATGGAGGGAAAGGATGTAGCTTCTGTTACGATTGAGCCCCCGCAGTTAGAAGTCTGACTTGGCTCTGTGTAGCTGAAGAAGAAGGGAAGTGCCTACCGGGAGGAGTTTTAGGGAGAACTACCCCATATTTGCGTATCGTATGGGAGAAAAGCCGGAACTCTTATAACAGGCATTCAGTCTATGTAAATTAAATTCCATTAAATAATATTTTGTGATCTTTTAAATGCAATAGCTTAGTTAAATTCTTAAACAATATAAATGTAATATCATAGTTAAATTCTAATGCAATATAAATGCAATATCAGAGTTATATTTCACAAAACAGTTTTTATATTTTTAATTCACTAATATTAGAGTCATTCGGTATAAAACCGTTTAATATAGTGTTTTAGAAAGTGGAGATAGTTAAAAACGAATACTACTGTCTGTGAAAAGTGCCCTAATAAGAGTTAGCATCTGGAAAACGCCTTTTAAATCTTTGCAATCCAATACAAATGATGCGAAACGAAATATAAATCACTCCATTCCCTACGACAACACTGTGACCGGATTTAGAACATCGCGAAAAGGATGCTCATCAACAATCCGGCAGAACTCGATTAAAACTATCCCAGAATGCAGCACTCGGTCCGACTGCGAGAAAGAAGAGAAAAATTGAAGCACTTCCACTTCGACTCTAATCAGGCGGGAAAACGACTCGCTTAAAACCTTCCATTTCCCCCGGCGGCCATCATTGCAGAATTCTCAACAAACCGCAGGCAATAAAGTCAGTCCGGCAATAAAATCCGGCGCTTCTGCCCCATTTTAATTAAATGTATTACTTTGGTGGGCCGAATTTTTAATTGGCAGCCACCCTTGAAACTTTTCCTTCTCTGAAAGCAGAATAGATTCGAAATTGTGATCGTATCGAACAAGAGTTCGTGGATTGCAATTAAAGCATTCTCTTTGGGTATTGGATATGAGTTATGATTTATCGGCACCTAAATGTTCCAAATGGGTGAATTAGAGGTTAAATATTCCCTCGATAGCTAGAATATTAAATGGGATTCAGACAACAACAAAAATGAAGTGAAAAATCACTACCAATTTCGAAACAACTTTTGGGAAAGTCGTTATTGATTTTTTTAGCAGAAACAGAGATAAAAGTTTAAATTATCATCTTTAACTTTTTTTTAAATTGTTCATATTTATATATTGTTCGACTAAATGAAATATCGGTTTTATTTACTTTGCTAATTTACGAGTAAGTGCTGATGATGCAATACAAAATATCAGTGAAAATGAGATTCAACATTAGCATACAGTTCTATGTCTAGCCGAGAATAACTTGAAAATTAGGCATAAAAAGCGGAATATAAATAATGAAATAGTTTTTCGAATTAATATTTTAAAATTAATAAATGGATTAAAGTTTTTTCTAAATAAAAATAATTTGTATAATATTTTCGATACTCATTAATGAGTCTGTCAATTAAACCACTAAGAGCATAAAGAAATCCGATTTTGACAATATAAATATTTTTTAAATACAGCGATTACGTTTGGTTTTAACATTGTGCTAGTTTTTAAAATTTCAGCATTTCTTAAAATATCGGAATAGCGATAAATAAAATAGCGCTTAAATTATCGGAATAGCGATAATTTAAGCTAGCACTCATGGCACTAGTTTACAACCAGGCGATGCCTGAAATGTAATTGTGCGTTGTGATTGATTTTATTGTTTTCCATAAGGGTTGGATTTTATTCCCACCCGGAATTTACAAAAGTTTACTTTTTCAAGTATAATTTGAAATAAAGTGAAGTGATCAATGTTAATAAATTTAAAACATAAATTTGGATTTCCATCAACAGATTAAAGAAAAAAAATCTTTAAAACAAATAAATATAAAGAAATAATAACAATATTTAAGTATTTACGCAGAATATTGTAACAATAGGAATATATATTTGTAATATACTTCTCTAATTCACATGAAATAATACAGATTTAGTTCTATTAGATAAGAGTAAAGCAAAAATAAAATAATTCGTTAAAGATAACACGACAGAGCTGGCTTATGAAACATATAAATCTCTCACAAAATGGAAGTGTTTGTTTCATAAATATTGCTATCTCTCACAATAACTCAGGAAAAATAATAAAAGAATCTCTTGGCGTACTCAAAACATTTTCTGGGAAGTTGACTGCTATTTATTTCGACAGAGAGCAAGTATTCATAATAATAAATGTGTAGCCAGTTTTTGCAACAAGTGGCATGTGCAGAAAAAAAAAGGAACATCGACTGCCGTTGGGTTATTTATAGAACAAATTTTCATTTAATAAATAAAACTGTCCAATGGATAAAATAAATACAAATATTTATTGTTGCACAATACTTTACTTTCTTCGTTCAAGAACAAAATTCTTCGAAATAACTTATCGAACTTAAAAAGGTATAAGTTTTCATACGTTCTTACAAGAATTGTGATTTGAATGACTTTGAAACTAGACAATGCTGAAACATAGTTTGCATTTATATTTATGTTTTGCGTTTATATATACACTATCTGGAAGAAAGTGACGGGACATCCCTCGAAAAGTAGAAAAGTCGACAATACAGCTGACACATGCGCAATAATAGGTATCACATGTCAGCCATATCCTATAAATACTCTGTGGAGTCGAGTAGAGTTGTTTTTGTCAAGATGCCGCCACGGGAAGAATTATCTGAGTTCAATTAAGGTGTGTTGGTTGGATTGCATCTTGCCAAGGTGTCAATTAGGGAGATATCCCGTCTCCGTAACTGCTCAAAATCAAATGTAGCACGTGTTGTGTGTCGCTACAAGACTGAGGGACACTGTCAGAACAAACCCCGAAGTGGATGACCTACAGTTCTCACCAGCAGGGACCGGCGGATGCTCAGCAGGGAGATTCGAAGTAACCGTCAAACATCCATGGATAACATCGCTAATGAGTTTAGACAAGCCACAAGTGTGGCCGTTTCGACAAAGACTCTTCGTATCGAGGCCCATAAGTTAGGTCACACTGGACGTTCGGCAGCCCATAAGCCTTTGATTACGAAAACCAACAAGAAAGCGCGCCTTCGATGGGCCAAAGACCACCGTACTTAGACTCTGGAGGATTGGAAGCGCGTCCTTTGGAGTGACGGATCACGATTTACCCTTTTCCGTTCCGATGGACGTGTTTGGGTAGCGCGTTTACCAGGAGAACGCCTTTTGCCCGAGTGTGTCGTCCCAACTGTAAAGTTTGGTGGAGAAGGATTGATGGTATGGGCCTGTTTCTCCTGGTATGGGGCTGGCCCACTGGTGAAGGTTGATGGTGCGATGAATGCCGATAGATACTGTGATATTCTCGACAATCATGTCCTTCCTACCTTGTGGGCAACGTACGGTATGGATGATTGCTGGTATCAAGACGACAACGCAACATGCCATGTTGCAAGGAGGACTCTTGATTGGTATGTGAACAACAACGTTAAACGCATGGAGTGGCCGGCGCAGAGCCCTGATCTTAACCCAGTTGAACATCTCTGGGACGAATTGGACCGTCGGTTGAGGGCCTGCACCCCCCTCCCCAAAAGCAATCCTGAACTATGGAACTTCCTGTTAAACATTTGGAAGTAAATTCCTCTTGCCACTATGGCTAATTTAGTGGAAAGCATGCCCAGAAGGGTTGCAGCTGTGATCGCAGCCAAAGGAGGCCCAATCTCGTATTAATTTTAATAAATATGGGTTTATGTCGTTATAGTGTAGTGTTCCGACACTTTCTTCTACATACTGTATCTATATATATATATTACTGCAATGAGACAAAAAACGTATAAATAGTAAAGTGTTTTAGAATGTTTAGATAGTTAAGAATGAACACTGCTGTCTGTGAAAAGTGTTCTAATAAGAGTTATTATCTGGAAAACGCCTTTAAAAACTTCATAATCCAATACAAATGACATGAAACGAAGTATAAATCACTCCATTCCCCTGCGACAACACAGTGTGACCGGATTTGGAACTTCGCGAAATGGAAGTTCATCAACAATCCGGCAGAACTCGATTAAAACTATCCCAGAATGCAGCACTCGGTCCGACTGCGAGCAGACGAGAAAGAAGAGAGAAATTGAAGCACTTCTACTTCGACTCTAATCAGGCGGGAAAACGACTCACTTAAAACCTTCCATTTCCCCTGGCGGTCATCATTGCAGAACCCTCAACAAACCGCGGGCAATTAAAAGAACACGTATTAAAACTCGCGCAGTCCTTCAATAAAATCCGGCGCTGTCCGGATGCCCCATTTTAATTAACTGTAAATACTTTGGTGGGTCGAAGTTTTAATTGGCAGCCACCCTTGAAACTTATCCCTCTCTAAAAGCAGAATGGATTCGAAATTGTGATCGTACCGAACAAGAGTTCGTGAATTGCAATTAAAGCATTCTCTTTCGGATATTGGATATGAGTTATGATTTATCGGCATTTAAATGTTCAAATGGGTAAATGAGAGGTTAAATATTCCCTCGATAGTTGGAGTATTAAATGGGATTCAGACAACAACCGAAATGAAGTATTAATTAATCGTCGCCAATTTAAAAACCACTTTTGGGAAAGTCGTTTTTGGTTTTTCGATGATAAGAGTTTAAATAATCATCTTTTAACTTTTTAAAATTTATTTATATTTAAATATCATTCGACTAAATGACATACTGGTTTTATTTAGTTTGTCAATTCAAGTGCTCATGATGCAATACGAAATTACAATCTATATATTACCTATTATTAGTATCTATTTTATTGGTCTATTAAAATGCAAAAAATTCAAGGAAAACCAATATATGTTTAAAAAACAGGAATGTGTAAAATACTTTATTTTTTACTATATTTTCTGTTAATTACCGATATATCAATTTAATATTTTTTATTAAAGTTATTAACGTCGGCATTTTGCTTTTTCTATTAGCCGTGTTAAGAAAAGCTCCATAGAAAGTATAATTAACATACATATATATCTTCCCTTAATCACCTTCAAATATATTTCTAAGTTAAATGTTTATTCATGTTAATTCATTTTATATTTACTTATTCGGTTAAATGTTACTATTTGCAAATTTCGAAAACCAAAAGTAAGAAACAAGAGTGTTTGCAGAAATAAAAAAAATTTCCCAATAAAAATCCAAGAACAGGTTCCACTTTAAAAATTCGGATTCTCTAAGGAATTTCCGACGTACAAATTCTAGTTCTTTCCTTTTATTTGCCCGATGACAAAACAAAATCCCCTGAAACTTCCACAGCAGTATATTTTTGAAAATTATGGAATTTCAAATTCAAGTCATATTACACTAAAAAAAAAATCTACACTACAAATTTAATTTTTTCTGTCTTACGCCATATTACACTACAAAGAAATCTTTAAGTAATTTAATTTTGTCTATCTTAAGTAAACCACTCATTTAATCATTTGAAAGAATCTCTTTTTTTTTTCATCACATTTACCATTGAAAATCTCCTTGAAATCTACTTGATATATTGCTAAGTCTATTTCCAAAAATAGCAACTGTTCTCGAAAATTTATTCCCTCCAAAAATTCGAATGCCTTCTTCTCAGTCTAAAAAAAAACTTTCTCAGAACAGTAAATGGACAATTTCTCAAAACAAGGACAACTAAGTTCTTCAGAAAACAAGAGCCTTCAGAATCCGTGAGTCTCTAGGGTATAGTGGACCTTAGATTCTGGAGGCTCCATTTTCATAGGCTATGTCTTTCCCCTCTGCCAACCATCTAGAAAAGAACTTACAATAAAATTTAATTTCCTTCATTTAAATCATTTTATTTTGTCACATTCTATTTTATTTTAAAGATTAAAAGTAATTAAAAAATGAATCAACAAATATAAAATCGTTACAGCGAAATTAGTTTCTACCATTTTAATTATTTTAAACAGTGTAAATTTTCAGGAATTAAAAATTTTAAGCTTTACATCTTATTTGAGAAATCTTAATATCTCCATTTTTACAGAATATTGAGATTCGCTTTCAATCCAAATGAAGATATAAATAGATTTATAGATATAACAACGATATAGATAAAATATTGATATAAAAAATTCAATTAAGAAACTTTGGTTAGAGGTATTATGCTTATTTATACGATTAAATGTTTTTAGTTGCAAATTTCTAAAACAAAATTGTCATCAGGAATGAAGTAATATCTAATTACATTGAATAACATTATTTATTTCACATATAATAAAAGTAAGAAATAGATATTTGCTAAAATAAGATAAGAAATTCTCAATAAAAATCCAAGAACATGTTTTACATTAAAAATTCTGAATCTCTAAAGAGTTTTCGACATATAAATACTAGTCCTTTCCATTTATATGGCCGATGAGGTTATTTTTGAAAATTATAAAATTTCTAATGTAAGCCAATTACGCTACAAAAAAAATCTTCAAATAATTTAATTTTTTTCAGTCTTACGAAAACATCTCTTTTCTTTGCCACAATTTCTTATTGAAAATCTCCTTAAAATCTGCCCGATATATTACTAGGCCTATTTCCAAAACTAGCAGCCGTCTCGAAAATTTATTCGATCCAAAAACATCTCGATCTAAAATAAAACTTTCTCAGAACAGTAGATGGACAGTTTCTCAAAACAAGGATAACTCAATTCTTCAGGAAACAAGGGCATTCAGAATCCGTGGTCCTCTGGGGTATAGTGGACCTTAGATTCTGGAGGCTGTATTTTAACAGGCTGTGTCTTTCCCTCTGCCAACCATCTAGAAAAAGATCTTAGAATAAAAATGTCTGCCAAAAAATATTATTGTAGAAGCCAAATGAGAAACTTACGGAGACAACGACAGAAGAACATTGAAAACTTCAGCCTATAATGTCACCTCTTTGACCAATCCTACCTATACCCTACTCTTCCCCTATATGTCCCTATTTTTGACAACAAAATGACACTTTATTTGCAGTTTCCTCATTGTTATTTGTACTTATCTCCAAGGTTGGAGATAGCTTTATGTCCTCTTATTATTTCCAATGGGCGGCAATCTTATTTCATGATCAGAAAGAAAGTTTTTGTATTTCTTCAAGTAACCCACCATAAATGAGGTTGGAGAGTAATTTCGAATAATGGAATGACTTCCATAGCCAGTATCATCGGAGGTAAGAATTCGAAGTGGAAAGAATTCAGTTTAAGGAGTATGGAGCTATTCGGAATTCTTTCGTGAGGAAACAAATGATAATCAATATTGCATTCTGTTACTAAGTATATTGTATTAAAAAGAAAAACTGCATTTTTTCTTATAAAACACATTCAATAAAGCAATAGAATTTATTTCAAATTATATATTGTCTTCTCGCAATGATATTCATTAATTTAATTATTTAAAATGCAAATTATACTAAAATTAATTAATAATATAATAATTTTAATTTTAACATAAATTAACTTGATTAATTTTACGTATTGTAATTTTTTGAGATTTTTGCGATTTATTCGATTAAATATTACTAGTTCCAAATTTCTAAAAACCAAATTTTCGTCAGGAAGGAAATAATCTCGTAAGGCTAATTAAATGAAGAATAATTAGATTGACGATTATTAATTAGATTATAGAATAATTGAATTGATTATAGTTTGAATGTTAGATTAAAGAATAATTGGACTGAATAATATTAGATAAAATATTAATTATATAGAAAAATATTATTTATTTCACATATGATTAAAGTAAAAAATAGGTATTTTCAAAAATAGCAAAGTTTCCCCAATCAAGAACATATTCTACTTTAAAAATTCTGATTCTCTAAGGAATTTTCCACTAAAAAATTCTGGTTCTTTTCATTTATCTGTCCGAAGACCGAATTTCCTCTGAAAAGTTTACAAAAGGATACTTTTCAAAATTATGAAAGCCATATTACACTACAAAGAAACCTTAGATAATTAAAATTTTTTTCTATCTTAAGTAAATCATCCATATAATCATTTGAACGAATCTCTTTTTTTCACCACATTTACTATTGAAAATCTCCTTGAAATCTACTTGATATATTGCTAAATCTATTTCCAAAAATAGCAAGTGTTTTCGAAAATTTATTCTATCCAAAAAATTCGAATGTCTTCCTCTCGGTCCAAAATAAAACTTTCTCAGAACACTAGATGGACTGTTTCTCAGAACACTAGATGGACTGTTTCTCAGAAAAAGGACAACTAAGTTCTTCAGAAAACAAGAGACTTCAGAAACCATGATCCTCTGGGGTATAGTGGGTCTTAGATTCTGTAAGCTCCATTTTCATAAACTGTGTCTTTCCCTCTGCCAACCATCTAGAAAAACTTAGAAAATGTCTACCAAAAAATATTATTGTAGAAGCAAAAGAGATACTTAAGGAGACAACGACAGAAGAACATTGAAAGATTAATCCTATAATGTCACCTCTCTAAACTATCCTACCTTTACCCCAATTTTTCCCTATTTTCGACAATAAAAGGACAGTTTATTTGCAGTTTCTTCATTGTTATTTGTCCTTATCTTCAAGGATGAAGATAGCTTTATGTCCTCGGCAACTGTCCTCCTGTTATTTCTAATGGGCGGCAATCTTATTCCATGAACATAAAAAAGAAACTTTTTCTACTTCTTCAGGTGACCATAAACGGGGTTGCAGAGTAATTTCGAATAATGGAATGACTTTCATACCCAATATCATCGAAGGTAAGAATTCATTATAAGGAGTATGGGGCTATTCGGAATTCTTTCGTTATGATAAAAAGATAATCATTATTGAATTTTTTTACCAAGTATATTTTATTAAAAAGAAAAACTGTATTTTTGCTGAAAAAGATATTTAATAAAGCCATAGAACTTATTTTAAAGTATCTATTACCGTTTTGCATTGAACTTCAAAATTTTATGTGTTTTACATTCAAATTAATAAATAATATTTCCTCTTGATTCGTTATTAATATTTTATATTATTTTAATTTTAGTATTAATTAAATTTATCAATCATTTAATTTTGTGTCGAAATCTGTCAATAGGCAGACGGCCTTGGCCCATCATGGGTTTGTTGCACTAATGATGATAATGATGATGAATCATTTAATTAATTGTAATTTTTTGTAATTTCCATATTTATTTTCCTTTTAATTATTTATAATTACTATTATTTACAGTTATTTTGTCGTACTTTTAAAAATCACTTACTAATAATAATTTTTCTAATTAGGTTTGAAATTAATTTAATTCGATAATTTTAAATATGATCATTTTTAATATATAGTTATTAAATTTTAAATTGGCCACATCAATTAAATATTAAATTCGGTTTTTTTTTCTACACGTAATTTTAAAAACTTTAACTATATTTTCAAACAGGATTTAAATGTATTTAAAACTTGATATATAAAACTTTTTTTCAAAATTTATTTCTTTCCATATTTATAATATTGAAATAATTTAAGCATTTATGTATGTTAAAAACTTATAAAGTATTTTATTTTAGATAAGTTAATTGAAAAATATTTCTAAACAGCAATAAACTGAAAAAGAAAATTTTTTCCATTACTTTTTCTTAAACATGTTTTTAAAACTAAAGAGAAAGATTTTTTTAGAGAAATAATGAAAATTTAGAAAATTAGAAAAACCTCTTTTTGAAAAAATCCAAGGATTTATTAACAGCTTCGCAAAGTTTTTGTTTCAGAGATTTAATTTTAAATCATGTGCTTGAAAATTATTTCTTGATTTTGATTAACGATGTCTTCAAAGTTCTAAACATATAAAATATAGAGCCATTTATGTTTTGTGATATTATTTTTTAAGCAAAACCTATTTAAAGAAATTCTGCTTTATTTTAAAAGCATAATTTAAAATAATAATAGGTTTTGCTTTGGAAAAATTAGGAAAATATTTTTTTTTTCTTTGGTATGAAATTATAGTTTTAATTCTTCATTAAATGAAATTCTTCAAACTTTTAAAATAAAATTTATTCTGTAAAATAAATTATAACATAAAAATAACTTTAAAAAAATACTTTTTGTTTCATTTGAACTGGTTAAATATTCTCTTGGATAGCATAAATATTTCAGATTAGGACCTTATTTTAAAAAAGTTATTTCTAAAAAATTAAAAAAAAATTGTTACAAAAATTAAAATTTTAAATAATCTTTTGATATAATAATTTTATTTTTTAAAAATTAAAAGCAGTTAATAATTCAACAGAAGACTTTTTATTTCAAATTATTTTTAAAACTGAAAAACTGTAAGAGAAATCTCCTAATTTAGACAATTAGTTTTTTAATTATTTAATCTTTATACTGCATATTTTATTCTATAATATTATAAAATAAAAAAAAATTTAATCTAATTTTTAGAGTTAATAAAAAAATATCCTTCATAGGAAACATATTTTATAAAAATTACAAATTCTTATTTAAAAATTAAAATTATTTGCATTTAAATTACATAATCTCATTAACTCACAACAAATTATTTTTTAAAATATAAATTTAATTTAATTCTAAAAGAAATTAAATTTAAGTTAGACTTATTTGAAGTAAAATATTACATAACAATCTAAACATTACAAATTAAAACTTGTTTATTTTTTAAAGAACTAATATGCGTTTTTCTTTTATTTTAGTTAGATGGGATTTATTTTAATTAAAAAAAATTTTAATTAGTAAAAAAAATGCAGAAATATTATATGTATGTTTAAATAGGCTTAAAGAAATAATATAAATGGATAATTATAAAAATTAAATTTTATATTTCTTTAATTACTTAGTGAAATCGGAGCAATAAAACGAAAACTATTTTGTTTTATGTGCATTAATGATAGCATGTGCATTAAAAAATGCATAGCTATTGAAAAAGTTGTATTTAAATGGTAAAAATATTGGCAATAATATTTTATACGAAAATAATAATAAATATATATTTTTATTACCAAAAAGTAATAAAGAGAATTTTAATATTGATTAGGGTATTAATTTTTTACTATTTCAATAAATTATTACAGTAACTGTGAAAAGTTAAGTATAAAAGCTGCTTTTCGTGATATTATAAAAAAAAGTTTGTAGCCTTTAAAAATCATTTTAATTTTAATTTTCTATACCAAAAGTGGTATTTTAAAAGTTTTGTTTATTTTGTAGACAAAATCTTGTTTTTTTTTTCATATTTGTATTTATCAAAATTTGGTATTAAAATAAATATTAGTATGTATTAACAAATAAAACAATAATTAAAAATATGTGTTACAAAATTTTTAAAGAATATATTTTAGTTTTGATATTACGCATAAAAAATTATTACTTTGAAAAGCATATAATAAAATATATTATAGTTTTATATTTTCAGCATATTTTAAAATTTTAATTAATTAATATTTCTCAAACAAACAACATAATCCAATTTTAAGTAATTAAAATTAATATTCGAAGTGAAAAAAAAATTGTTAACTAATTAATTTATGGAATTTAATAATTGTCCGTCTATCACCAAACCCTTAAAAATTAATTATACCACATAATAAAAAGAAATTCTAGAGTATGTGTCAAGTGATGTTTAAAAAAACTAATTATTTTTAATTGGAATTAAAGATTATCAAAAATATTTTTTATTGTATTTCTGACATTTCTGTTTATTCATTAATTAAAATTTCCATTCTTAGTTAGCTGTTAATTTTTTTAACTACTGAGTTAGTCATTATTCTTTCAAATATATGCAAAACAAAACGAATCAACAAATCAACGGCAGTCAAAATCATCAAAAGTATTTTGTTTTGATACCACAGAATAATTAATTTTAAACGAATTAAAAACAATTAATAATTCGCTAAGCTTTGAACTTAACTGGCGTTAATCATGACACTTTCCAATTAAGTTATGCGGTCACGTATTAATCAAATAATTTTTCTAACAATTTCAAAAGAACACATTTGATTAACTCTCCGTATGTGATTATGTTCCATTAAAGAATTGAAACAAAATTGTCTTGTTTCATAAATCTGTATTTTATTTTAGACATTATCAATTATTCTTAAACCTGATATTTGGTTTGACAAGACAATACTTGGACAAGGAAATAGTTCTTGCATTTTTCTGCGCTAAAACTGAAATCCAATCCTTGTTTTCCTTTTTTGGTATTAAAGCCCAAGTCAAAAGCGAACTTCTCTTCGGTGAATGCCCATCTACACCTCTGTAATCCACCATTAAGCATCCATTATCAATAGAATGCAAATGTCCAATTCTATCAGGAAGTGTGTAATTCCGGTATCTAATAACAATGCATCTCCCGTGATATAAATAAGGGTAGCTTCGTGCTTTGGGCGTACAATGCATCGGAAGGAGCAGGAATAACTCGCGTATTAAATTAATGAAACGGAGATGCATTTATCACTATGTTAACGAAGAAGACTGAATTAATCATACCTTCTCCTGGTTGAGTTGCAGCTAGCGCGAGTGATAAATCGTGGTGACGACGACTTCTCCTATTGGGTGAAGAATAAAGAGCGCGTCCTGCCCACAGTGGGAGAGTGGCTGAAAGAGATTTGTTATCGTGTAGTAGCGGGTGATGTACATTTCTGTTCTGGTTATGAAAGATTACGCACGCTGCATTTTCATCTAACTAAGTGTTATTACCGTGCGAATTCGGATGGAGAAGTTTTAAAAGTTTAGATAGTATTACGTGCCTAATTTAAATGCATGCATATGTGGTTAAGTTGGGGTTATTTTTTTAGTACTTTGAGAAAAAAAAATTCCACGCAAAGGTGTTTGATTAATTAGCTTCTGTTCATAGATTTTATTTTAAAATTTCATAATGGTAATATTACTTTTTTTTATGAATGATTTGAAGCATAATAGAAAATTTATTAATATTTCTTATTCAATGCTCTTCTCTTCTTTTTAAATCGGCTGCCTGATGGCGCTCTGACCTTCAGTACAACACTCTTCAGGTTCGAATCCTGGCGGGGGCATGGATGTTTAGGAGTGGTTCGGAATCCACATTAAAATGTAGGTGCCGGTCTATTTAACCCAAAGAGGGCACAAAATGATTATAGAGCGACAAATCAAACCAAATCTTCTTCTTTGGAGCAACAGCCCCATGATGGGCCAAGGCCGTCTGACTATTGGCAGAATTCGAGACAGAAGACGGTTTCTTTTTACAGGATAGGGTTGTTAACCCTACGCTCTACACTCATATTATACTAGGGCCTACAATTTAAAGGGGAATCAGAACCACTACAAACATCCATTGCACAGCCAGGATTCAACCCGAAGCCTGTGACACCGAGAGCCAGAGCGCTAGTCACTTGGCCATCAGGCCCCAAAATTTTGAATGCCAACGGCTTGACGTGTTCCCAGGTGGTCACAATCTCAAGTACTGATCACATTCGATGTTGATTGGTGATCAGTGGCGATGATGATTCAGTGATTGAACGAGAGTCAGTATATACAGCATGGAATGGTCGTTGGCCAATGTTCTTTTAATTTTTAAAAATCAATTTAAGTATCTCATTTATTAGGTAAATCTAAACTCTGCTTTCCTCACATCCACTTTTAGAACTTCGTTATTAATAGTATGGTACGGCTTAATTCTAAAAGTATGGATTTCTGGTGTTTGTAACAATCTATCTCTTCTGATATAAATAAGGATAATGTGGATATAATGCATTGGAAAGAACTGGAATAGCTGGCGTGTTAAATTAATTATATGGAGAAATATTCATCACTATAGTAATGGAGTCTTCATTTATCATACCTTCAATGCTCTTGGCTGTGCTCAACACTTTCGCAGTCAGAGAATGATAAATCATGGCGATGAAGGCTTCTCCTATTGGTCAAGAATAGAGGATGTATACTGCCCACAGTGGGAGAGAGACTGAATGAGATTTGTTATGATTTTGTATTCTGCTAATGAAAGATTATAATGTTGAGACTTTTATTTAAACAAATGTTGAATGTGATATTTCCAAGTGTGCTATTTCCTGGAGTAGTTTTAATCTTTTAGAATATAATATATATAATTATTTAAAAAATTTGAATGCGTCTTAAAGTTTAGATTTTTTTTTTTAATTTATTTTGAAAGCATTTGGTATAAAAATTCTTGAAATAATGGTGTCTGTTGTTTAGTTTGGTTTACAAAGTTTATAATATTGGGTTTTTTTCTTGCAAATTTAAGGCGCATTTATCCAAGTTTGATGATACATGAATTTGAATATATTTAGAATATAGATTAATTGATAATTCTTTTCTTTATAAAAATATTTGAAAGAATCGATTCAGAACTTTTTAATGAATGATATACTTTGTATGTTAAGGATATTTATCTAATTTAATGCTCGACAGGTAGCTCGGTGGCAACGTGCGCCACTGATAAGCTTTAGGGCCGAGGTTCAATCCGCTGGCGGCTTTATTGTATATACTGTTTAAAAACAAAAGGAGTCTCTGTGGTGTTCGTGATATTCAGCATCTTGCCTCGCGTGTTGGACTACCAGGTGGGAGTTATATAAATGCGGTATAGTTTCCCCCTAAAAAAGTCTTCCCCGAAGTCGCTGACATTCTTCTTCTAAGACACGGAGCCAAGGCAAGACTTCTACCAGTGGTCATTCCATCGTAACAGAAGCGGCCCCATTTCCCTCCTTCAATGACACCACAAGGGTTCTTGGACTTGGACTACATAGATGTTCCTGTCGACGAAATGGGATAAGAAACAACAGCAATTTGATTGTTTAAAAACGAAAATTGTACAATACGAATTTAATAATAACTTTTTTTTTTAACTTTTAACTAAATTTGAAATTGAAAATATTATTCTTGCTCCCATCAATCAGCCTGACTATCATTAGAAGACATAAACGTTTCCTCATTCGATATCGAGACTCCTCGTTTCTTAATGCAGTCTTTACAATGGACGCCACCAAGGTATTCACACCTTGGCCCTTCTGCAATATATATAAATTCAAAACATAAATTTGGTTGTCTATCAACCTATTAATGAAAACAAATAAAGAATTAAGTTTTTACATGGAATATTATAACAATATGAATATATATTTGTGATCTGCTTCTCTAATTCACATAAAGTAAAGTAATATAGATTAAGTTGTATTACTTAAGAGTATAGAGAGAATGAATATTTAAAGCAAAACTACAATAATCCTTTAAAGTTGGCGCGACTGATCTGGTTTATAAAACATATAAATCTCTCACAAAATGGAAGTGTTTCTTCCATAAATATTTCTATCTCTCACAATAACTCAGAGGAAATAATGAAAGCAACTCTTGACGTACTCAAACGTAAAACATTTTCTGGGAAGTTGACTGCTGTTTATTTCGCCAGAGAGCAAACATTCATAATAATAAATGCTTTGCCAGTTTTTGCAACCACCTATATGGTCAGAAAAAAAAGGAGCATCGACTGCTGTTGAATTATTTATAGAACAAATCTTCTTTTAATAAATAAAACTGTCCAATGAATAAAATAAGTACAAATATTTATTGTTACTCAAAACTTTGCTTTCTTCGTTTGGGAATAAAGTTCATCGAATTTACTTATCATTCTGAAAAAAGTATAAGTTTTTATAGGACAAGAATTGTGATTTCATTGACAACTAGATATAACATTTATAACTAGACAACGCTGAAACATAGTTTGCATTTGTTGTTATTGCGTATTTAATCCTAAGTGCCTGCAGTGCGGGACGGACATCCCATGAGTAATCTACTCATGGACAGGGGGGGGGGGCCGGGGGAGAACTTCTATTGTGATATAGCACCCGTAGGTAGAAGTCTGACTTTTCTACGAGTCGCTGAAGAAAGAGGGCAATGCCTTCCGGGAGAACTTTTTAAGGAGAACTATAACACATTTGTGTATCGTATGGGAGAAAACGTGGAAAACTCCCACCAAGTAGTCCGACTCACGAGGCAAGATGCTGAACATCCAAACACCATTGAGTCTCCTCAATTTTAGAAACGGTTTCTGTAACAAAGCCACCAGTGAACTGAACCTCGGCCTTAATACTCACCAGCGGCGCACGTTGTCATTGAGCCACGAGTCGCGTACAAATTTTGAAACAGAAAAAAAATTATTTTGAAAATGATTTATCTGCGCTAAATCGTGATTTTAATATTCCTTTCTCTGAGTAATATTTAAGTTTAATTATAATATTTTCAAGACACTCAAACTGATCGTACTACACACCACTAACAAAAGTTAGCCTTTTTATGTGCATATAGGAAGCAACGAACTCATTCTTCTTGAAAAATAGAGCTATTAAAAATTATTTTTTTTAGAAATAGACGTTTGAAATTTGTAATCACTAAGAAGCAATATTGTTTAAAATAATTAAAATGGTAGAAACAAATTTCTATGTAGCGATTTTACATTGATCGATTTCTAATTATTTTAATCTTTAAATGAATAAAATGATTTAAATGAAGGAAATTAAATTCCATGAAATAATTTTTATGCTATTTTTTAAATGTAATAGTATAGTTCATTTTTTATGCAATATATATACAATTTTAAAATGTAATATTATAGTGACATTTCACAAAGAAGTTTTTGTATACTAATATTAGTGCAATGAGATATAAAGCAGTTCGATATAGTATATGTGTTTTAGAAAGTGGACATAGTTAAGAATGAATACAATTGCGAGTTACAATTGCTAATACAATTGCTAATAAGAATTATTTTGTAGAAAACGCCTTTTAAATCTTTATAATCCGATACAAATGATGCGAAACGAAGTATAAATCACTCCATTCCCCTGCGACAACACAGTGTGGTCGGATTTAGAACTTCGTGAAAAGGATGTTCATCAACAATCCGGCAGAACTCGATTAAAACCATCACAGCACTCGGTCCGACTGCGAGCAGACGAGAAAGAAAGAGAAAAATTAAAGCACTTCTACTTCGACTCTAATCAGGCGGGAAAACGACTCACTTAAAACCTTCCATTTCCCCTGGCGGCCATTATTGCAGAATCCTCCACAAACCGCGGGCAATTAAAAGAACACGTATTAAAACTCGCGCAGTCCGGCAATAAAATCCGGCGCTGTCCGGATGCCCCATTTTAATTAAATGTAAATACCTTTGGAGGGTCGAAGTTTTAATTGGCAGCCACCTTCGAAACTTTTCTCTAAAAGCAGAATAGATTCGAAATTGTGATCGTACCGAACAAGAGTTCGTGAATTGCAATTAAAGCATTCTCTTTCGGGTATTGGATATGAGTTATGATTTATCGGCAACTGAATGTGCCAAATGGGTGAATTAGAGGTTAAATATTCCCTCGATCGCTGGAGTATTAAATGGGATTCAGACAACAACAAAAATGAAGTCATAATTAATCGCTATCAATTTCCAAACCACTTTTGGAAATGTCGTTATTGTTTTTTTCGGCAGAAACAGTGATAAGAGTTTAAATTATCATCTTTGGCTTTTTTTTTAATTGTTCGTATTTAAAATGAAATAAAATGAATTTAAATGATATATTGGTTTTATTTGCTGATGAGGCATTGCAAAATTTCAATAATAATGAGTTTAAAAGTTAGGTACAGTTTCTGTCTAGCTAAGAATAAAATTGAAAAGTAGCCATAAATAATGAGAATGAAGAGAAGGAATGAGAAAATGAAGAACTAAATAAATTTTCATACTGATATTTCAAAATCAATAAAGGAATTTTATTAAATAATAATAATTTGTAAAATATTTCTGATATTCATTATTTTTTTTTCCTAATGCAGCTGGTAAATATGCAAGGGCTGCACCTGCGTTACTCATTTAGCACTACCCGGGAAGACACGTGCAGCTTGAATATATGCTACGGACACTGGTAACACTACCCCCTCAACTCTCCACGATTCTATTAGACCGGGACCTACAGTTTAAAGTGGGTTCCGAACCACTACAAACACTGGATATTCATTAATTAATCTGTTAATCAAAATGAATTATATATGAAATTAACAGCATAAAGAAATCCAATTTTGACAAAAGTGTTTTTAAAAAAAGTGTTATTACGTTTAGGTTCCACTTTGAGCCAATATTTAAAATTTCAGCATTTTTTAAATTAGCGGAAATTAACGATATTTTAAGAGAGCACTGTTGATACTAGTTTACTACCAAGCAATGCTTGAAAAATGAATTTGTGCATTGTGAATGAAAAAGCTAATTTTTTTATTGTTTTACATAATGGCTAGGTTTAATTCCCAGCTGGAATTTGCAAAAGTTCACTTTTTCATATGTGATGTATAACAATCATAAGGAACAATATCATGATATTTTCTTGTAGTTATGTTCAATGTAAATAAATTTAAAAACAAAAATTTTGATATCTATCGACAGATTAATGAAAAACCTCTTTAAAACAAATAATTATAACGAACAAATCAACAAAGATTTAATTATTTGCACAGAATATTGTAACAATATGAATGCGTATTTGTGATCTTCTGCTCTAACGCACGTGGAGTAATACAGATTTAGTTCTATTACTTAAGAGTAAAGAGAAAATTAATATTTAAAGCAAAATTGAAATAATCAGTTAAAGTTGGCACGACAGAGCTGGCTTATAAAACATATAAATCTCACACAAAATGGCAGTGTTTCTGTCAGAAATATTGATATCTTTCACAATAGCTCAGAGGAAATAATGAAAGCAACTCATAACGTACGCAAATGTAAAACATTTTCTGAGAAGATTACTGCTTTTTATTTCGTAGCCACTTATGAAACAACAAAATTCATAAAATTCATAATAATAAATGTATCGCCAGTTTTTGCAACAGGTTATATGTTCAGAAAAAAGAGGGAACGCCGACACCTGTTGAGTTATTTATTGAACAAATTTTCTTTTATTAAGTAAAAGTGACCAATGGATAAAATAAGTACAAATATTTATTGTATACTGTACTTTGCTTTCTTCGTTTGGGAACAAAATTTCATCGAAATAACTTATAGTTCTTGCAAAGAATTGTGATTTTATTGATAACTAGACAACGCTGAAACACAGTTTGTATTTGCTGTTATTGTTGTGTCTAATCCTCAGTGTCCTGCAGTGCGGAACGGAGATGCCATAACTAGTCTACTCATGGATGGTGGGAAAGGGTGTAACTTCAGTTGCGATGCAGCACCCGTAGGTAGAAGTCTAACATGACTCTGTGTCGTTGAAGAAGGAGGGCAGTGCCTACTGGGAGTAGTTTTAGGGAGAACTACCCCAGATTTGCGAATCGTATGGGAGAAAACTCGGGAAACTTATAACAGCCAATCAGTCCTTGTAAATTGAATTCCATTAATTAATATTTTGTGACTTTTTTAAATGCAATAGCCTAGATAAATTCTTATGCTATATAAATACAATGTCATAGTTAAATTCTTATGCAGTATAAATGCAATGTCCTAGTTACATTTCACAATACAATTTTTAATTTTTAATATACTAATATTTGTAACCATTAGGTATAAAACAGTTTCATATAGTGTTTTAGAAAGTGGAGATAGTTAATAATGAATACTAGTGTCTGGAAAAATTTCTTAATAAAGAGTTACTGTCTGGAAAACACCTTTTAAATCTTCATAATCCAATACAAATGACACGAAACGAAGTATAAATCACTCCATTCCCCTGCGACAACAAAGTGTCCCGATTTGGAACTTCACGAAAAGGATGTTCATCAACAATCCGGCAGAACTCGATTAAAACCATCACAGAATGCTGCACTCGGTCCGACTGCGAGCAGACGAGAAAGAAGAGAGAAAATGGAAGAAGCACTTCTACTTCGACTGCAATCAGGCGAGAAAAGGACCCACTTAAAGCCTCCCATTTCCCCTGGCGTCCATCATTGCAGAATCCTCCACAAACCGCGGGCAATTAAAAGAACACGTATTAAAACTCGCGCAGTCCGGCAATAAAATCCGGCGCTGTCCGGATGCCCCATTTTAATTAAATGTAAATACCTTTGGTGGGTCGAAGTTTTAATTGGCAGCCACCCTTGAAATTTTTCTGGCTTTTCCCTCCTCTCTAAAACAGAATAGATTCGAAATTGTGATCGTATCCGAACAAAAGTTCGTGGATTGCAATTAATGCATTCTCTTTGGATATTGGATATTAGTTACGATTTATCGGCACCTAAATGTTCATAAATTGGTGAATTAGGGATTAAATATTCCCACGATAACTGGAGTATTAAATGAGATTCAAACAACAACAAAAATTAAGTTATAATTAATCATTACCAATTTCCAAACCACTTTTGTGAAAGTCGTTATTGGTTTTTTCGGCAGAAACAGCAATAAGAGTTTAAATTATCATCTTTAGCTTTTTTTTTTTAATTGTACGTATTTAAATATTATTGGACTAAATGAATATTGGTTTTATTTGCTTTGACAATTTAAGTGCTGATGATGCAATATGAAATTTCAGCAATAATGAGAATCAACGTTATGTACAGTTTCTTTGTCCAGATGCGAATAACGTTGAAAGCTGGGCATAAAAAATGAGTTCATGAATAACTAAATAGTTTTTCAAACTAATATTTGCTGATCAATAAATGTATTAAAGATTTTTTTAAATAATAATAATTTACAGAATATTGCCGATATTCATTAATGAGTTTCTTAATCAAAAAGAATAGTATATCAAACTAATAACGTAAAGAAATCCGATTTTGACTTTACAACAATTTTTTTTAATACAGCGATTACCTTTAGTTTTAAGATTCAATGAATAGTTTAAATGTTCATGTTATAAATTAGCATTTAAAATTTCAGAATTCCTTAAATTAGCGGAAATTAATGATAGTTTAAGATAGATAGCACTGATGATACTAGTTTACCAACAGCAATGCTTGCAATGTATTAATTGTGCGATGTAAACGAAAAAGCTGAAATTTTTATTGTTTTACATAATGACTGTGTTTTATTTCCTGTTGGAGTTTACAAAAGCTTACATTTTTAACTATAATGTAAAAGAATAATAAGGAACGTTATTATGCAATTTTCTTGTAGTGATCTTTTACTCCAGAACATTTGACGTTTGCGAGCAACCTCTGCCTAAGGGACCCCTCATCTATGACATTTAGGATATTCAACTACATGCCTTTTGAAACTAGGACTAGAGGTAGACCCAAATTGTGTGGCAGATTTTAAAGTTTTAAGAGTTAAAACAACCGGAAAACTGCCGCAACGCAGAGATTTGAATAGAAGAAAGTTCTCGGGAAAGCCTTGACCCAACATGGGCTGTCATGTCAATAGAGAAAAAAGATTTTTTTCTCCTTTAATTTTTTTTTATTGTTACTTTTTAATTTATATCAAATTTATGTACTAATATAACATGACGCTGGTTTATAATAATCATAAAAAATTTTAACGAAATTGTGATGAGAGACACTTTTTCAATTTGTTTTTGTGAAGCAATTGATTAAGCAAAATAATGATCATTTATTATGTAAATTCAAGCATTGATGAAAATAATACATTACATTAATTAGTTCATTTTAAGTTCAGTCTTTGAAACCTGTATGAAAAAAAAAATAATTCAGACTAAAGAAATAAAATAGGAAAAATTATGCAACAGAATTCCGAACTGCTCTATAAAACAAACATTTTGACGTTTCTTCTTTAAATGTGTTTATTTATTTTCATATGTCTTCTAGCTGTAAAATTATTATATAAAACAAATTGTTTTAAATATATTATTTATTGTTTGTTAATTATACTGTGAAGTTTAAAAAGAGAAACGCAATTATCTTGTTGCCATAATTATGCAGCAAACATTTCAAAATCGTTTGCATTATCAAAGACAGTTATATAAATTAAAATAATTTTTACATTTTACTCCAGTTTTAAATAAAATAATAATAAAATAATTATACATTTTATAAGTTTTCCAATTAAATAAAAATGGATAATTTTTCATGGTGAAATTACGCTTTTTGAAATCAAGAACAGCTTTCCACTTTTGAAAATAATTTTTTTTTAATATTCATCCGCATATTTATTTACTTATTTATTTTTATTGTAACATATATTAATAATTTCAGTGATATTATTCTAATCAAAAGAATTTAAATGAATTCTTTTTATATAAAAAAAAGACATTTATTTAAGAGTCTTCGTTTTAAGACTAGTGAAAGTACGCTTGATTATGTCTTCTAAATTGGGTGTAAAAAGTTAAATTAATAGTAATTTATAACTATTCATGTGTTACTTTCATTTCAAATTTGTACATTAAAAAACAATTATTCTATTATATTATGTTTTCTGCAACAAATTTCTAAGTACGATTAATTTTGAATCTCAACTTTCCAGACATCTTTCTTCATTGTACAGTTTTTGTTCTAACTGTAATTCAATTTCATTCAAAATATAACTGTAAATTTATAACAGTAAAATTCCCTTCAAAATTGCACTTAGTTCAACTACATTATACGTGGATCTAGAAAGGAAATTAATCCTCTTTAGACATGGAAACGGATTGAAATTTAGGTTTATGTTGCGTAGTAAGCTTTGCAGCTGAGAAAATGCAGATAAGAGTCAAAAATATTATTCTAGTCTTAATCTCACTGAAGTATTAAATTCAATTTCACAAAATTTGAACTTCTAGAAAGTATTCCAAAGCCTTTAGACGTTAATAGAAAGAATATCTAGTCAGACAAATTTTTGTAAACTTTGCACCTCTTTTGTATGTCTTGAATAAATTTATCTATAAGGGATTTTTCACAATATCACAAACTTTGATAAATTCTGTAATTTCTAGTTATTGTTCCAGTAAATCTGCAAGTTCCATAAAACTAGTTACTGTTCTAGTTAAATTTCTACTTGCATTATACGCATTTTAAATATTATCATTATTTAATATCTGGAATCACTTAATTGTTCACCATCTTTTTTTCGCAGCTCCTTTTTCTACCCCTGATAAATTTGCTTGCCTCTTTGCTTACTTATACAAGGCTTCACAACACTAAGTTTATAACCTTTTCGGAAAGGTAGGGTACATTTAACGTGTGCTAATTTTCTTCAGCAATAATCAGGAAGCATAACTAACATAACAATAACAACATAAGTATACACATAATAACAATAACATATTTACACAATATCACAAAAAATATTATTTAACTTTATCAAAATTCAACTGGCAGCAGACAACGTTCCTACCAGTGCAAGAATTCTCATTTCATTAATAACAATGTCTTTGGTAACCCTTGACAAAGAGAGAGCGCCAATGTTACAATTTACTAGCTAAAGGCACCATATAATATATTAATCAAAGATATCAGACATAATACTAGCCTAAGACGCCAGACATTACATAAGTTAAAGGTGCCAGGCATTACACTAGCCGAAGGTTACATTACACTAGCCGAAGGCGCTAGACATTACACTAGCCAATGTTCGGGGCCAGACATTACATTAGCAAAAAGGCGTTAGACATTACATTAGCCAAAGGTGCCAGACAGTTCACTAGTAGAAGGTTGCATTAACACTAGCCAAAAGCGTCAGATATTGCAATACTCCTAGAAAACTAACAATTACACAGAGGTTCGAAAATACATTCCTGATGCTGAAAACACTACAAATGAAAGATACCTTAAATAAACTGTTTATTTATCAATGTACACCCACAAAAGTAGCAATGTCGAATGAGATTTTCGAATCGCCGTCCATGAGACGATGCAAATCGCACATCTCCTGCCCACAAAATTCCGAATATTGTGGAGATTGTCTCGGAGTCATTCAATGCCTCGGCGCTGTCAACGGAAATCTCGTATATCACTTTCTTGTTATGCCATCCGAAAAAGTAATCTAGACATGATAGATCCACCAACAGCCCATTTGACCTAGCTAACGGCGCTTAATACAGCACTGATGAATTCTTGAAGTTTATTGAATGATTTTGGCAATGATGATTTATGAACCAGTTCTTCTTTCAAGACATCTTAGCTGCGATGTGGTCATCTTATTCACACGCAAATGCAATTCAGTTTTGTAGAAATTCCTTGTTTAATTAACTTCGAACATCCAAAGCACAATGGGGTGGAATTCCATATCGTAGAAACCTGAAATTCGTACCATTCTCACGCAGTTATGGAAACATGTATAACCATATATAACCATATTTGCAACAAGTCCAGAAAATTACTACCTTTCGCCGTCTTCTCAAAGAAAACAAAATTGTACCAACAATTTTAATTTGTGACATATCACAAAAACATTTACTTATACTGAATCTCTCTTCAACTTCACAATTGGACAGATCGAGAGGCTGAACTATAAATTTTTAACGCCTGGTTAATCCTGTAGTTACAGCTGTAGCTTAATCCTGATAGCACAATTACAGATTACTGTAACACAATCTTTTTGGCATGAATCTCATCTCACTCTGAAATAAAACTCAATTTCCAATCGGGGCGTATAACAAAAAGAAGATTCTCAAAAACCATCATTGGAGAATCATTGTCCCCCTAGTATAATTTGAACCTTTTCCCAATTGACAGTAGAATGTATCTGCTATTATTTCTTTTTTTCCCCAGAATTTTCCCCAATTTTTTGCCACTCACTGTCACATTGGAAGTGAATGGAAAATAATCATCTTAATTGAGATGAGATAAAACGGTTAAGTCCACGATGGACGGGACCTTTTATGTAGCGTAAAAAAAAATCACAATGTCTATTTCACAGTTGAATGCTGCTGCATTCACTCATTACTCGAATAAAAAAAGTCGAAAACCATTCTTGGCTTTCGAGGCATTTGGGCGGAAAAACGAAGTACAGTAGGTTCTTTAATCTGGCATTTGATGGTTCGGCACTTTCTATGATCCGGCACCGATCGAGCCATTCACTATCGGATTTTCTCCTGTGAGTTTCGGCTCTTATAAGCCTTTGACCTCCAGGTTCTTGACACAACACTGCGCACATTTTCGACCAGTGTTTATCGATGCTCTCAGTTTTTATACCAGTACAGAGTAGAGCTCATAATTTTGTGTTTAATTCGTAACGAGTTTTTGAAGAAGAAATCAGAATCACGGGAATAGTATGACATCAGATACCATTTTAAATAACCAGGCTCTTGAGGGTTTATTTATTTACCCATAATAATATATGGGTATCGTTTTGAAGACAGTGGGTCAGTGAAGTACTTGGACCACTTCCAACGTTTCATATTGGTTAAATTTTTTTTAATTTCTTTCAAGAGCTATTCTTTTCGTTTATTTAAATTTCTTTCATGGGCTTTTTTATAAAATCGTTTGGAATTCAACAGAGTTTTTTTTTTTAAATCTATTTATTTAATCTTTTTTTTTTTTTTTTTTTTTCCCCAATTTTGAAGAATAACTGACTAACATAATTTATTGCCTAAGCATGATTTATTAAATCTTTTCTTTCTCTGTTTGTTTAAGATTACTGTTATGCGTTTTGCTCTTACATTAAATTCTAAATCTTATGGGTAACCTGCATATTGGCCCAGCTGATTATAATTTTTTTCCCCTTCTCCTTGCCATAGAGCAGTCTGTCACAATTTCTTTCAACTATCATTGCACTATGTTATTTTTTTTTCTTTTGTGCTGTATTGATTTATAAATAATATTATATTCAATTAAATTAATATTCAATGTATAAATATATTTTTTGTAGTTGCTATAATAACAAAATATTTTTTTTGTTACAACCTATTTTAACTATCATTGCACAACATTATTTTGTCTTATGTGTTATATGTTTTATAAAAACAATTATATTCAATTAAATTGATATTCGATGTATGAATTTATTTTTTGTAGTTGCTATAATGACGAAATACTTTGCCGGATATTTAGATCATCTACATAGGCTCAGAATGCGCGTAAACGTATTAAATATTTACATATTTTAATATTTTAAATTTTTATTTAGAGTGGTATGACTACATTGATTCTCAATAATCCGGTACAATCGCCAATCAAGCCCGGTTTTGAGTCCAAATATGAGATTAAATAGCTCCTGGAGTGGAAAGCAAAAATAGGAAATGAGAAATTTAAAAGTTCTCTTTGCGTTTTCACAAGTTCTGTACCGGAAGTGAAAAAGATCTTCTATTTGTATTTAAATGTTCATCAGCATTATAATTTGGCGTAGTGTGTTGCTTTTTTCTTACTTGGCACACTGACGCTAAAGGTGAATTTTCTTCCTTTAAAAAAGCTTACAGAAAATCTTTCCCCGTGCATTCGTCACTGAGTCAAGTCTTAAGAGATTGCATTTTATAATTGAATTAGTCTCTCGCTGTTGTATTCAATGCCTCTTTTACCTGGTAAGTGACTGAAGAAAGAAAAGAAGAAAAACGATGATGTGTTTTGGCAAAGTTGAAACTAATATTTCAGGGCAGTTGGTGCTTTTTCGAGGGTCTTAAGATGATTAGTTAACAAGTTGTTTTTTAAAGTACATTCTAATGACTTGCAAGAATATTCTTGTTATATATTTTAAGTACATCCTGTCTTTTGAGAAAAAATTTTCTTTTAAATTTCTAACTACTTGAGTAACTATTTGAAATTTAGAACGCAAAAAATGCTTCAATGAAACAGGTAAATTTAGGTATTATCAAGAGAATAAATGCTAAAAGTTTGGCGTTAATAATGGTAAATTTATGTATCGTAACATAAAATAAAGTAATCATACCATACGGCGTTAATATCCCGAAGCAAATATATATAAATCAGTTCTTTAATTGTATATTGAATATTTAAAACACTTAGATTTGCCAGGAATTATGAATTATTTATGAAAATTTCATTCTTTCTTTCATTTATAATTAAAATTATTATTATTAGTACTCTTTTAAACAGGGGTAGAAAATCGACCAAACCTTTTTCATCTTCCAACTCCAGATTCTTTTTCGTAATGTTATGCTCTAGGATCTTTACTAGAGGATTTAAAATAATTTGTAAAAATAACTTAAATGCGTTTATTGAACTCGTTTCCTAAATAAAACAGATTTTTCGTAACAAAATATTTTTATATCTTTAAAGTTGTAAAAATACCTGATTTAAAAGACAAAGTTGTCCTGGCTTAAAGGACATTCTTATCCTATAACAATAACAGTACCAATTTAACAGATACCAAAGTATGATAGAATAGTAAAAGACGAATAAAAAAAGTGTACATTTTAAACACAAAGATGCTCTATTTGTAATACACTCAATATTTTTGTTCTTAATAATAGAATAGCTTCTATAAGATCATCTTTCATTGTGGATCTAATGTAGCTTTTTATAAGCCTCAGTGCTGATAAAAGTCTCTCAACACTGATTCGATATGCTGCTAAAGAAATCACTATTATTTGTATTTCCAATGATTTTCACAGGTTTTGTACCGTAAGTGAAAAAAACATTTCTCTATTTATAGTTAAATGTTCATTAACTTTATAATTTGGCGTGGTCTGTTGCTTTTTTCTTACTCGGCACACTGGCGCTGAAGGTGAGTTCTCTTCTTTTAGAAAAGCTTGCAGTAAATCTTTTCCCATGCATTCGGCACTGAGTCAAGTCTTAAGAGATTGCATTTTATAATTGAATTAGTCTTAGCTCACGCTGCACTCAATGCCTCTTTTACCTGGTAAGTGACTGAAGAATGAAAAAAAACAAAAAAAATCGATGATGTGTTTTGGCAAAGTTGAAACTAATGCTTCAGGGCAGTTGATGCTTTTTCGAGGGTCTTAAGATGATTAGTAACAAGTTGTTTTTAAAATACTTTCTAATACGTTTTTAAGCACTTTTAATCTTACGGGGAAAAAGTTTCTTTTAAATTTCTAACTACTTGAGTAACTATTTTAAATTTAGAACGCAAAAAGTGCTTCAATGAAAACAGGAACACTTAGATATTATCAAGAGAATAAATGCTAAAGGTTTGGTGTTAATAATGGTAAATTTACGTATCGTAATGTATTCATGCCCTACGGCATTAATATCCCGAAAAGAACATATCAGTTTTTAATTTGTAAATTGAACATTTAAAATGTTTATACTTACCAGACTTACCAGGAATTAATATTTTTATTTGCTGAGGACTTATTTATGTTTACTTATCTTTTTTTTTTACTTATGTTTTATGTTTTTTTCTCTTCTTCTTGCCATAGAGTATCCTCTCACAGTTTGTTTTAACTATCATTGCACTACATTAAATTTTTCTTTTGCGTTGTATTTCTTATAAATACAATTAAATTAATATTTAATATATGAATTTATTTTTGTAGTTGCTAATTGACCAAATATTTTGCCGCATATTTAGATAGTCTACTTAGGCACAAAATGTGCGCAAACTTATTAAATATTTGCATATTTTAATCATTTAAATTTTTATTTAGAGTGATTTACCTTTGGTATAACTATATCAGTTATCGATAATCATGTAACATCGCCTATCCAGCACGACTTTGGTCCCGAATACGCCAGATTAAATAGGGCCTGGAGTGGAAAGCTAGGAAAACGTTTTCAGCTTCTTTGCGTTTTCACAAGTTCTGTACCGGAAGTAAAAAAGATCTTCCTCCACTTGTATTTAAATGTTCATCAACATTACAATTTGGCGTGGTCTGTTGCTTTTTTCTTACTTAGCACACTGACGCTAAAGGTGAGTTCTCTTCTTTTAGAAAAACTTGCAGAAAATCTTTCCCCGTGCATTCGGCACTCAGGAAAGTCTTAAGAGATTGCATTTTATAATTGAATTAGTCTTAACTCACGCTGCACTCAATGCCTCTTTTACCTGGTAGGTGACTGAAGAAAGAAAAGAAGAAAAAACGATCATGTGTTTTGGCAAAGTTGAAACTAATGTTTTTGAGCGGTTGGTGCTTTTTTGAGGGTCTTAAGATGATTAGTAACAAGTTGTTTTTTTAAAATACATTTTAATGGCTCGCAAGACCATTCTTGTTATATGTTTTTAAACACTTCTAATCTTGTGAGAAAAAACTTTCTTTTAAATTTCTAACTACTTGTTTAAGTATTTAAAATTTTGAATGCAAAAAGCGCTTCAATGAAACAGGTAAACTTAGATAATATCAAGAGAATAAGTGCTAAAAGTTTGGCATTAGCAATGATAACGTATCGTAACACAAAAAAAAAACGTAAACATACTATACAACGTCAATATTCCGAATTGAATATATACAAATCAGTTTTTTAATTGCATATTGACTATTTTAAATGCTTACACTTATCAAGAATTAATATTATTATTATTATTTTATAAAAATTCCATTATTACGTACATAAAGAGATTTTTTTTTTTTCATTTATAATTAAAATTATTCTTCTCACTTTTTAATAAAGGGTGGGAAATCGGAAAAAAAATTCATCTCTTATCTCCAGATTCTTGTTGATAATTTTATGTAGTAATGATCTTTAGTAGTGGAATTAAAATAATTTATGTTGTAGTAATAATTTATGTAAATAGTTTATGTTTCTTATCCCACTTGATCGACAGCAACATCTACTCCAAGTCCATGAGCCCATATGGTCACGTTGAAGGAGGGAAAAGAGGAAGTAGCTTCTGTTGAGATTGAGCACCCGTAGGTAGAAGTCTGACTTTGACTCCGTATCGCTGAAGAAGGAGGGCAGTGTCTCCCGGGAGAACTTTTATGGGGAACTACTCCGCATTTACCTATCGTGTGGACAAGACGGAGAAATCCTACCAAGTAGTCCGACTCACGAGGCAAGAGGAGGAACATCACAAACGCCATCGATCCTTCTCATTTTTTGAAACAGTGTCTACAACAAAGCCTCCAGCAGATTGAACTTCCGCCCAGCTTCCCGCGTTGCCACTGATCCACGAGTTGGGCAAAATTTGTATAATAAAATAATTTCTAAAAGTATTAAATGAGTTTGTGGAACTCGTATATCTATAAAAAACAGATTTTTCCTAACAAATTATTTCTTACAACTTTAAGAAATGTAGTATTTTCACTGACTTAAAAAACATTCTTGTACTCTAAATATACTTACAAGAAATACATGCATCCTATTAAAATAACAGTACCAAAGGAACAGGAATATTTTTTTTGATTTCTAATGCAGCGGGCAAACACAGACAGCTTGGTCTTGGATGCCTTAAGGCAAGCGCTGCACAGACGTACTCACTTTGCACTTTGCATTACTTTGCGTGTCACTTGAAGATAAGCCACGGACGCGGAGTAACAATGCCCCCGCAACGCTCTACGATCCTTATAGGACCGGGACCTACGGCTTAAAGTGGATTCCGAACCACTATAAACACCCATGACAAATTCGGGATTTGAACCCGATACCTGTGGTACCGAACGCCAGAGCGCCATCAGGCCCCCGATCCCGACAATAAGTTATTCGATGTCGCGGGCCGGTTGTTGTGTTATTGAAAGATACAATAGAATTGCGTCTTTTTTTGCATTTAACATTTAATTTTAACATTATTAATTTAACATTAATAACCGACTCCAGACTCCTTCAAAACTTTTTGACTTTTCGACTCTGATTAAAAATTTGTTGTGTTTCTAACGTCAGAAAAACAGTAGTGTTCGTAACAAATTTCTGTCGTATTCATTATGAATTCAGTAATTCTTGATGAGATTCTTATATTTTGATATTTTTTTAAATTACACTTAATTTTAGATAAAAATGAGCAGAAGAAGTGGTCAAAAAATACTTTATGTTGTGTTATGTTCCAGAAATGTTATGTTGCTTTGTGTTAAATGAAGAACTTCAATCATTTATGAAAAGCATGTATCTTTTTTAATATGATATGACAAACTAAAGCAGAAAGATCTTTTATATTATACTTTGCTAACAATTCCTTCATACCTTTTTTATTAGCCTCAAAATTTACTGTAAAGTAAAAAAAAATGGAGTAAAAAGTTGCAAGGAAAAACTGACATGAATAAAGAGTATTTCTACTTCTTTTACGTTATAATTGAAAAGGTACACTTTGAATATTCTAGCAGGACATAAAACACAGTCCTTGTATAAAGTCCAAAAAATGTTAACTCTTCCTTCTCAACTGAAAAAAATAAAGCATCATTATTAAATTTTAAGTAACAAAGACGTTGCAAACAAAGAGTATTCAAAAACATTGCGAAAACAATTCCAAGAAACTCGCAACTCGTCTGTTAAAACATCTTCCCTTTTATACTGAAGTGGTATTTAAAAAAAGATACTAAATATGAAACGCAAATATAAGTAACATGTAAATAATAATAAAGTAAATACGTAAATTGTAATTAAGTAAATATGTAAATAGCAATAAATACTGTTCATATGTGAAAGATTTACCGATGAATATTTCTTGGGCAACTGTCATTTAGTTAAACACAGAAACTTTTATACTGAAGTGATATTTGTAAAGGTCATGTAAATAGAAATAAATATTGTTCATATGTAAAACATTTATTGATCAATTTTTCCAGGGCAACAGTTCTTTTAGCAGTTAAGCGTATGTTTCATTGATATTACTTATTCTATTTTTGCCGATCTTGTTATCTACTCAATGTTTTATTAATATTATTTACTCTATTTTTATTTAAGTTATTTGCCCATATTTTATTAATTTTATATACTCTATTTTTATTGATATTATTTACTCAATGTTTTATTAATGTTAACTAATCTGTTTTTATTGATGTTATTTACCCAATGTATCAATATTGTTTAATCTATTTTTATTGATGTTATTTATCCAATGTTTTATTAATGTTACTTAATCTATTTTTATGGATGTTATTTACACAATGTTTCATTAATGTTATTTAAGCTATTTCGTTGATTTTACGTACATGCTCAATTCTTAAAATTAACATCAGCTTTGTAGAACACGAATTATTGAGATAATATTAAATAAAACTGAAACTAAATTATTTTATTAAATGAACAGTTTCCACACAGTAAACCTTATTTAAGACTAGTTTCCTGCGAAATTGAGTAATTTTATACCAATAGAAAAAAATGTAATGTGTACAAAATTTTCTCTGACAAATTTAGATAATATAATATAAAAATATCAGATATAATCTCACACATAACTATTATCCTCAATTTTTGTTAACTTAAAAAGTGTAATTCGTTGAAAGTTTACGAAAATCCATTTTCTAAGATAATATGGAGTTTTTGATTTTATCGTACTATTAAGTTTATCCGTTATAAAAATAATAAAGTTAAAGCCTTAACCGAACTTCGATATTTACGAAAAAGTTTTAGGTTATATTATAAATACACAATCAAAATATCTCATAAAATATTATGCATTCAAATTATTATATAATAAAATATTAAAACACTGGAAAATCAATATCATTATTCAAAAACGAAAA
>BPLQ01009245.1:68749-82925 GCA_021605075.1 Caerostris darwini
TTTTTTTGTGAAAGCAAAGATTTATAAATATTATTTTGAATTTCAGAAATTTCTAGATGTTTTATTGACAAAAAAATCACATAAAAACAAATATAAATCCTCTTTCTATAAAGCTTCTAATATAATCGTTCGGCATTTTAAAGAAAGCCCCACAAAAATTCCATTTATGTATTTACTGGTTTGACGTAATCATTAATATTCAAAATATAGCTGCAGGTGGCACAACTCGAACAAAAAACTTAATTTAATCCTATTAAATATAAAACACAAAATTATTCCCATTCAGAATAAAAGATTTTCTTTTTCTTAAGAATATTCCACAAGTCCTCACGTTTTTATTAACAACAAAAGATTAACCTTTTTTTTTTTAAGGTATTTATCGAATGCGTTCTTTTCAATTAATGTGTAGGAATAAATGTTGTTTTTTGGATTTTTGAAGCAGCATAAATCCAATTATTTTTGCATATTTAATGATGAAAGAAAACAAATATTAAATAAATACAATATAGAATAGGTTGGATCAGAGCACTTAAAGGTTAACTAAAACGAATGATATTAATGTTTTGATGAAAATTTGAATAATGGATGCAAGCTTTAAGCAAAGAAATCCCTACAGCTTACCCCTACCTCTCCTACTTAACATCACGACATTTAAAAATTTCTTTTTATATTTTGTTATTTTACTTATAAAAAAATTAAATTTTGTAAGAATTATTCAGTTTTTTCATTGAATGCTTAAAATAATTTTTAATTACATGCTTTCGTTAGAATATTCATAGTTTATTTTATTTGATGAAAATTTGAATAATGAATGCAAGCTTTAAGCAAATAAATCCCTACAGCTTATTCCTACCTCCCCTACTTAACATCATGACATTTAAAAAATCCTTTTTATATTTTATTACTTTTCTAATAAAGAAAATTAAATTTCGCATGAATTATTCAGTTTTTCATTGAATGTTTTAAATAATTTTTAATTACATGCTTTTGTTTGAATATTCATAATTTATTTCATTTGAAATTCAACCGAATTTAATGATTGTCCTTTTATTGCAAATTTGTTTGACTCGTTAGCAAATTTTAATAATTGTTTTTGTACATAAATGAATAAAGAATATATTATTTTAAATGAATGTATAATTATTACAGAAAATATTTTCAGTTTAATTAGAAGCAGTAAATTAAATAATGTAATTTTAAGAAAACAATATATAGCATAAAAAATGTTAAAATTAATTTTGCAAATGTATGATTGTCATTATTTTAATTAAAATGTTAGACAATCATTATAATTCTGTCTTGGCCATATATTTTGAAACCATTTACGAAAGCAATACTGCTGTTATGAGAATTATTTTTTAAAATTAACTATAAAATTTAGTATTTTGCAAAATTGTAATGTTACTGAAATTATTTTTAAATAAATGATTGAATAGTTTTTGAAAATATTTTGATAGAACAGTTGAAACATAAAGTATTGTGTTTATATTTGACGGATAACTTTGATTTAATCGAATATGGATTTTTTAGAATTCTATTTTTATAGAAAATATTGATCCACTTCAATTTATTTCTTGGCAATGATTTAAATCTTGCAAATTTAAGTTCAGGAGTTGGCATCACTATAAAGTATTACAAAAGTGTCTTCTAACCGGGCAAAGATCCTACTTCACCTCATAGCTATAGACCGATTTCTTTACTTTCTACTTTTAGTAAAATTATTGAACGGGTGATTGCTGATCTGCTTAATCATGAATCTAAGGCTCTGAACATTCTAATATCTCAACAATTTGGTTTTATGCAGGATCTTTCTACCACGCACCAACTGTACAACCTCTCTGAAACCATCAATGAAGGATTTTCATGGAAGCAGGACACTGCAGTAATTTTCCTCGATGTGGCGAAAGCCTTTGATCGGGTTTGGATAAAGGGGCTAATTTATAAGATGATTAACTATAATTACTCTCCATACATTATCAAAATTATATACAACTATCTTTCTCATCGAAGTTTTATCGTTTCTGTTAACAATACTGATTCTAAAAACTGCAAGATTCTCGCGGGTGTTCCTCAGGGATCGATCTTGGGGCCCTTCCTGTACAGTATTTTCACTAATGACATTCCACAAGACCACAGAATTAAATTGACACTCTACGCTGATGATACAGCAATTATTACACAGGGAAGGTATTTACACATCATCCAGAAAAACTTACAAAACTACATCAACACTCTTGAATCATGGCTAGAAAAATGGAAAATTAAACTCAATGTCGCGAAAACTGAAGCAGTGCTATTTACCAGGAAAAAAGTCTATAATCCTCCTAACATAACTATTTTTAATACTAACATTTCCTGGTCTAAAGAAGCTAAGTATTTAGGTGTAATTTTTGATAGAAGACTAACATTTAAGGCTCATATTAACTACTTGCGCGATAAATTTAATAATGTTTTGCGTAAATTTTACTCTGTCATGGGCAGACATTCTAAACTAACAATTGAACTAAAAACACTAATCTATTTAGCTTATCTTCGTCCGATAATAGCATATGCGAGTCCAGTCTGGGGCTCTACAGCCAAAAGCAATTTTATTATTTTAGAACGGCTTGAAAACAAGGTTATCCGCATGATTGTTGATGCCCCATGGTATTTTAGAAACGCCGAAATTAAATATGCACTTTCCATGCCTAGCTTTAGGGAATATGTGGCTAAAATTGCAAAAAACTTTTATTCATCACTCAATAGATCTAGTAACTCTGTCATCCAAGCATTAAATAAATTTGAATATGATATTTCTCTGCACTCGTCTCGTAAAAGACCTAGATGTGTTATAAACATCAATCAGTAGACTGCATTTCTTCTCTTGCATTTTTCTATGGTCCTGGTAACTTCAGGTTAAGTTCGCGCTCCGCGTATATTTTTGTTTGTTCTTTTAAATACTCATGCGTGGGTGCTATGTTGTGCTTCGGCTTTAGGTTCTCTCCGGTCTTTTTCTCTTTTTTTTTAGTAGTTGTGCTTTGTATTTTCTTGTATATGTTTTCTTTTACATTTTTACTTTTTCTATATATTGTGCAAATTGTTTTTCGTTATCAATGGGCAGTGACCGACTACCACTGTTTAATTATTTCTTGCTAATAGGAGGTTTGGTCGCTTCGCGACCAAGGAACTCCGATTCACAAAGTGTCTTCTATTATGTGGTTTTCAAATATTAGTCAAATATTAAATGGAGATTATTGCAACTGCATTACACGTAATTTAAAAAATAGATGGAAACATGCGTTAGAAATGGTTTCGAAATCTTCTGTTAAAAAATAATTCAAAGTTTTCTAACCAATATAAAGCTTTAATCTGGTTAAAAACACATTTTTTTTTTTTTTACATTGAAATATAAAATCAATTTTTTTGTGAAAGCAAAGATTTACAAAAATTACTTTGAATTTTATTCAGAAATTTATAGATGTTTTATTGAAAAAAAATCACATGAAAGCAAATATAAATCCTCTTTGTATAAAGCTTCTAATATAATTGTTTGGTATTTTAAAGAAAGCCCCACAAAAATTCCATTTATGCATTTACTGGTTTGACGTAATCATTAATATTCAAAATATAGCGGCAGGTGGCACAACTCGAACAAAAAAATTTAATTTAATCCTATTAAATATAAAACACAAAATTATTCCGATTCAGAATAAAAGATTTTCTTTTCTTAAGAATATTCCACAAATCCTCACGTTTTTATTAACAACAAAAGATTAACCTTTTTTTTTGTGAGGTTTTTATCGAATGCGTTCTTTTCAATTAATGTGTAGAAATAAATGCTATTTTTTTGGATTTTGAAGCTGCATAAATCCAATTATTTTTGCATATTTAATGATAAAAGAAAAACAAATATTAAATAAATAAAATTTAGAATAGGTTGGATCAGAGCACTTAAAGGTTAACTAAAACGAATGATATTAATGTTTTGATGAAAATTTGAATAATGGATGCAAGCTTTAAGCAAAGAAATCCCTACAGCTTATCCCTACCTCCGCCTTCTTAACATCATGCCATTTAAAAATTCCTTTATATATATTTTATTATTTTTCTAATAAAAAAAATTAAACTTCGTATGAATTATTCAGTTTTTAATCGAATATTTTAAATAATTTTTAATTACATGCTTTTATTAGAATATTCATAATTTATTTCATTTGAAATTCAACCGAATTTAATGATTGCCCTTTTATTTCAAATTTGTCTAACTTGTTAGCAAATTTTAATAATTGTTTTTATACATAAATGAATAAAGAATATATTATTTTAAATGAATGTTTAATTATTACAGAAAATATTTTTAGTATAATTAGAAGCAATAAATTAAATAATGTAATTTTCAGAAAACAATATCTAGCATAAAAAATGTTAAAATTAATTTTGCAAATGTATGATTAACATTATTTTAATTAAAAAGTTAGACAATCATTATAATTCTATCTTGGTCATATATTTTGAAACCATTTATGACAATGATACTGCTGTTATGAAATTAGTTATTTTTAAAACTAACTATTAAAACATCTTCTTTATTGGTGATATAATGCATACAATTATTTTATAAATGCTTTAATTGGTTTTAATGTTAAAATTAATTTTACAAATGTATAATTTTCATTATTTTAACTAAAAAGTTGGACAGTCATTATAATTTTTTCTTGGTCATATACTTTCATGTTATTTATTGTGTACAAATTAACAAATGCTATATTCATGAATCGGTAACATATCTGCCACTATCAGTCACAAAAATGGCACATATGTTACCGATTCATGAATATAGCATTCCACACTTTTTTAAATTCAGTTTATATTCCTATTTATTGAAAATAACTAAAAAAAATATCTGGAAATAAAAAAAGTAACTCAAAAATTGTTTCTCATGTGCTAAAGGTCAGGTTTTGGATTTTTTTAAAGACAACTTGTAATAATTGTGCTTTTGATCTATTATTATTTTTAGTAAAATTTCTCTAAATTAAAAATATCTAAATTACTTTTATTTTATTGCTTTTACAAATTATTCCTATTTTTGTTCTATTTATTTTTGTATTATATGAATTAACACAACACATAAATTTTTAGGAGTTTTAACGAACTGTATTACCCGTAAAATAATAAATAATAAATTCACATTTGTTTAAAAATAAATATTATTATTTTGATAAATTCTGAGAATATTTAAATGTAGGGCTGTTTTCATAAACTAAAAAATTGCCCAAATCGCAAAATAGGGCCGCTGAGATTTGGAGACTTTTTTGTGGCGCCAACTGAGCGATAAGTCACTAAATGCAGTAACCCAGATTTCTTGTATTGTTTGCAATTCACTTCACTTACAGTTGCGACCAGTTACTTGGCGCACTTTAGAGAAAATAATTTTTGATGCCAGATAATTCTGCTATTTTGTCAAAAGATTTTGAATAAATATCTTCACCGTGATTGAATATGAAATTAAATATTGGTAAAATCTCATAACAGGGGCCATTGGGATTTGGCGTCAAAATTCTTTTCGCTAAAGTGCGCCAAGTAACTGGTTGCAACTGTAAGTGAAGTGAATTGCAAACAATACAAGAAACCCGCTTATCACTCAATTGACACCACAAAAAAAGTCAACAAATACCAAAAGCCCCTATTTTGCGATTTAAACGAAATATTTACTTTCTTCTTTTTAAATTTTAAAGAAATTAATTTTCTATGACGACAAATTTCTAAACTTATTTTCCGAGAATTATTTTTATACAAATATTTTTTTTTATTTATTAAGTCAATTGGATAAATTAATTAATATTTTTAGATCCACTTAATGAAATTTATCATGTGTCTGAGATATATAATTATTTAAAATTTAATTACATCTACTCTTATTAATTAAATTAATTCAAATTTTGAAAGATTAGGAAAAAGAAAATGTTTTAAAAGTTAATTTTAAAGATAACTAATTTCTAAATGTAATATTACTTTAATAAATAGTTTCAAAATATATGGAAAAAAAATTGGAGAGATTTTCGCTTTTAATTACAGAACTGAAAATCATTTATTCATAAATTAAATTTTAACATATATATAGGAAAAAAATTTTCTAGTGTATTATTTTTATTGAATTTGCATTGCTAAACTATTACTACTAAAAAATTAACTATATGTTTTATCATCTTTATTACTTTTATAACAATGTTGCATTGCATAAAAATTTCAGTTATTAAATATTAATATTATGCATTAATATAAAATTAATTTAAAATTAATTAATAATTATTCTTGTATAACAACGATACCTTCCATTTTACATAAAGTTAAAACAACTTGTATAAAAGTAAAACCGTTACGATAAATTAATTTAGATATGATATAAAAAGTTATCAAAAAAATTCATTGGATTATATCTTTTAATCTTGATAAAAAGTTCAATTTTTTTTATTTAACATTATTGAAATATAACCGAATTTTAAAGAAACAGAATCCTTTGCGTACACTCTAGGTTAACTTATTTAACTTCCATCTTAAAATTAAATTCGTCGCATACCCTTTAAAATTTCCGAACGAGATAGATTAAAGATCAATATTTGAATAAGTTTGGAAACTAAGAATACTTAATTTCATCTTCCTAATTTTTCCCTTACCGTGTTATGTTTCTTTATAAATTAATTCATGGGGAATTTTTTATTAAGAAAATAAGAAGAAAAAAAAAGAAGATTTCTAATACTTTTTCATTAAATTCATCGAGAAATTGAAGAATAAGATGGAAAAAAAAGAGAAATTAAACACTAACGTAATTTATTTTTCACTTTTTATACGTGAGGTTTTCTTGTGCAAGCATTCAAGTCCATCCCATGATAGAATAGAGGATATATTTGTTTTCCGAATACACGATAAATTCTGGAGCAAATACGAAAATAGATAAATAAAGTCCCAACCGCTTTAGCATTCTGTCTTTTGTTTCTTTCTTTTGAAAACAAAAATCGTTTAATTCTGTTTGTTTTAGGGTTTTAGGAAAGGAAAAAGCAATTTTTTCAAATAAACCGCCTTCGACTTTCTACCACAATATCGTTTTATACACACATACACACACAAAAGATGCTCTGTACCCTGTACATCCCAAAAGCTAATTCGATTGAAGAAATTTTCTACAGCTTATTGAACCAAATCGATTGGTATCTTTCATTTTCTTTTCTTTTTTTTTTTTTTTTTTCAACTTTGCTATATTTTTTTATCTAGTTTTTGCGTATTAGACTTGGAAAAAACATTTGGACAATAAAATGCTTTGAAGATTTAAAATCAAGAATTTAGTTTACATAAATAACAAACATTAGCATAGAAATCCTTATTATTTCAATATAAATTTTAATGTATATAAAAATCATTTTTGACTGTTTCAATAAGAACATGAAAATCATTTCCAATAAGAACTTTATATAAAAATTGTTGGTTGAAATCTAGAATACTGTACCCCTAAGGAATATTATAATTAGAGGAATTCGTAACTACTTTTTCGAAATGATGATTATTTTGTTGCCACTTTGATTGTATCTGTAGAATTTTTATTTATAGTAAATAAGAACAGAAATATATATTCTTTTAAATAATTATATCCGATAAATTACTTATTATTCCGAGATTGTTCTTATAACGCATGTCTGTGACTCATACAGAATATAAACAATTTGGTTATATCTAGATTACTATATCCCTGACGCAGTCGCCAGTCTTGCAACCCAGGATATTTCGCCAATGTTCAGCCAATCTTTTTAAGGTTACAGTAATATAATTAAAAGAATTCGTAACAACTTTTTCCGAATAATATAATGACGATTATATTGTTACTTTGATTGTTGTTTGTAAAATTTTTATTTAAAGTAAATAAGAACAGAAATATTTATTCTTTTATATAATTATTCCGATAAATTATCGATTATTCCGAGAATGTTCTTACAATGTCGGCCACTAACACAGAATATAATCAATTTTTATGATGTTGCCACTCATGAAAATACAAGACAAAAACGATTTTCTACTTTATTAATATCTTATATTTGATTATCAAATAATTATTTTCTTTTTAATTCTGTTGACATGGTTAAGGTTTTGTGACAACAGTTATTTGAATTCGCACAAAAAAAAAATGTTACTTTTTATTTTTAGAGCATTAGAGCACGGTGGAAAAGCCACTTAATATTTATTAAATTTTTCTGCGATTTTGTGGTGTTTCTTTTTAATGCTGTTGACATAGTTAAAGTTTTGTGGCAACCATTATTTAAATTCGTATAGAAAAATGTAACTTTTTTAATTTCAGAACGCTAGTTCACGGAAGAAAAACGCCGCTGGAACGTATTAAATTTTCGTGTTTGTTTTGTGATGTTTTCTTGTTCTTGTTTTCATCATTCATTTGATATGACTATGCAAGAACAGATTTAGTGAGGCATTAAAATGATCATTTTTTCTTTCAACAAAGAATATTTGAGGATTAAAATGCAAGTTATTTTCTTGTTTCTTCTATTTTTCTTTCTTATTTATTAATATTGTTATATCATTCAAATTCAACAGTATAAAAAACATGGGATATATTTTGGCATAATAAGAAAAATTGGCGTAATAACGAATAATTTTGGCGTATTTTTATTCTAATTGCGATTATTAAAAGGATACAATTGATTACAATGATTAGAATGTGTGTTAGCAAAGCAAAATTCCACATAATAATTTGGCGTTAAAGCGATAAAATCTGACGTAAAAGTAATTTAGAAATAAAATTTTGGCAAAATAGTGATATATTTTGGCATTAAAGCGATAACACTTGGCGTAAAAGCAAATCATTCAAATTTTGCGATAATATATGTAGGGTTTCTATGCTAAGCACCAGATGGAAACACTTCACGGACTATGTGTCTTTCACACCAACCTTTTGCCATGTAGTGGTAGTATTGGACTTTGAACTCTGGCCCTGGAAGAAGGGAAAAACCCCGGAGTTAGGCGAGAGAGGAGAAAGCGAACGGACATGGGAGATGCTGCGTCAAGCAGCGGTAAAAAATTGTTGTGAATGTATCAATACTTTCTGTAAATATTAATGTAAATATATTAATTAAATATGTGTTGTTGAGAGAAAACCAATGCTTCTTTATTTCGCTTTGAAATACACCCCTAGATCGCCTCCCTCTGTCGTTAAAAATTTGCTACACTGTTAGAGAAGTCTACATATATGTAAAATTCTGACAATAAAGCGATATAATTTGGCGTAAAGGCAATTTAGACATAAATATTTGGCCATAATAGTGCTAAAATTTGTGGTTAAAGTGATAACATTTGCGGAGAAAGCATCTTAGGAATAAAATTTCTCTTGAAGATTAAATTTATCAATAAAGGGGTTAAAATCTAGGATCCTGTACCCTTTGTGCCAAACACATCGCCAAGTCGGTAAGTAAGCATAGAAATGAATGGGCCAGGTAGTTTGCGCGGTAAAATGATATTACGCCAAAATCCTTTACTGTGTTGCCAAATCGCCAAGTAAACAGACAAAAAGGTTGCCAAGTTCGGTGTCATTGTAAAGTGCTATTTCGCCAAAATTTATAGCCAAACAGTGCTTTTACGCCAACATTAGCAGCCAAATAGCTATTACCTCAAAGTTTATTCCTGAGAAGGCTTTGAAGCCAAAGTTTATCGCTTTAACGCCAAATATTATCACTATCCCTTATCGCCAACATTTATCGCTTTATAGCCATTTTTCACTAAGCAAATTTTGTTATATAACTTCTTTTAAGCCAAAAAATGCTTTATCGCCAATATTTATAGCTTTATAGCCAAATTTTTTCACTAAGTGAATCTTTTTTTTTGAGGCGCTTTTACGCCAAAAGTTGATGCTTTATCGCCAAATTTGTATCACTAAAATTTTTTATATCTGGAATACTTTTGCGCCAAATGAAACCGCTTTTACGCCGAAATTTAGCGCTATTATGCCAAGAAAATTATATCTAAAATGCCTTTACGCCAATTTATATCGCTTTATCGCCAAATTCTTACCACTATTATGTCAACTTTTTTATGTTTTCTTTGAAGAAATTTTAGCACTAAAATTTGACGTAATAGCTGTTTGGCTACTAATGTTGGCGTAATAGCGATTTTTGGCAATGAATTTTGGTGAAATAGCATTTTACAATGACACCGAACTTTGGCAGCTATTTCATTTGTTTACTTGGCGGCTTGGCCTCCTACTGATGGATTTTGGGGTAATATCGTTTTACTACCAACGTTTTACTTTATTGTGATATTCATTATTATCTTTACTTGGCGACTTGGCATCCTGGCGATGCATTTGGCAGAAAGAGTACAGAATTCTAGATTTTTACCAAATCTTCACTCTTTCAATAAGAATTTTAATTTATAAAATCTTTTTTTAACTCTTTCAATAAAATTTTTTTTGTTTATAGATCATCAGACATCTTATAACATGTTTAATTTTTATGCTATAATAATTGTTAAACCACACTTTGAAATAATATCGACTAGAAAATGCTTTGCAGGCTTTATAAACATTTTGATACAAAATAAAAAAATTAGGGATAAAATGTCATATTAATATCAAAACCATATTATAAGAAATAGATTCAAACAAAAAAGTAGATATTTTTAATGTTTATACATATATATATTCAGTCTTCATATAACATGGTTCATTTCGGGTTTTATTAAAACCCTGTTAAGCAAGAGTGTTTGGGGGATTATTTTTATTTTCAATTGCAATGCAAATTTACAAAACTGAAAACTAACAACATAATAAAATTAAAGAATGAAAAATAATGTACTAAAACTATATGCAGATATAGATTAATATAACATTAAAAATAAGGATAATACAAATTAAAGCAGTATCTGTTTTCAAAAGGAATACAAAAATCCAAATTCCTATAAGAACTCTAAAAGTGTATTATTAAAAATGTTTGGAACACAGATAATTGATATCAAAGTCTTGCCAAAAATAATATTATTTATTGAATACCATTTTAAATAATTCTCCAATACGTGTATTATTTCTGATATTATCTATCTTATAAGAAAATTGATTGCTAAAACCTTTTTTTTTTTGTTGTTGTTGTTCTAATGCAGCTGGCAAACACTTAAACAGTTGTCTTTGATGCCTTAAGGCAAGCTCTGCACCGACGTTACTCACTTAGCACTATCCAGGAGGGGCGTGTAGCTTGAAGATGAGCTACGGACGTGGAGTAACAATATTGGAATTTAGTAAGTAAAGTAACAATACCCCCGGAATGCTCTACGATCCTGTTAGCCCGGGACCTACGATTTAAAGTGGATTCCGAACCACTACAAACATCCATGGCACCGATGGAACTCGAATCCGAAACCTGTGGTACCGAGCGCCAGAGCGCTAGCCACTCGGCCATTCAAGGCCCCGATTACTAAAACTTGTGTGACTTTATTTATCAATTTTTGTATAAACAAATTTGATCGTACATGGAAAAATATATATTCTTTAATTTTCAATAATTTCCTTCATTAATATATGTAATATATTTATTCTTCTTATCCAAAAAGAATGAAAGAACAGAATTTGAAATTGAGTTGTTGTACAAGAATACTGATCAGTCAAAAGCGTCAGTGAGTAGATTTAGAGATTGATCCAATTGCAGAAATTTTACGTTCGACCTTAATCACCTTGCATGAAGTACGGCATTAAAACTTAAGGGGGAGAAAAGCATCACACTATAAAAATATCCTTTTTCGATTCCTACTATTAGTTTACGCTCTCCCTATATATATCTTGTTGAAATTTTCAATCGTTCATAAAATACTTTTCATTCGTCCACTCGAGTTCAAATACATTTTTTTTGAACTTGTAGTGGATGACACTGGATGTGAATACAGTTTTTTTCAAATATCAATTCATTAATTTTATTAATGACAATGGAAATTGGCGAAGAAGATACAATTTTGAACTTTACAAACCTTTTAGAGATTTTTTTTTCTAATGCAGCTGGCACACAGACAGCTATCTTGGATGCCTTAAGGCAAGCGTTACTCACTTTGCATTACCCAGGCGGCACGTGTAATTTGAAGATAAGCCATGGACGCGGAGTAACAATGCCCCCGCAAAGCTCTACGATCCTATTAGACCGGGACCTACGGTTTAAAGTGTATTCCGAACCACTACAGACAGCCATGGCACCGCCGGGTCGTGAACCCAAAATCTGTGGAACCGAGCGCCAAAGCCCTCCAACCAACAAGCCAATCAGGCCCACTTTTTAGAGATATTGATATTCTAAAATGTGTTAAACTGAACAGAAGGAAATGAGCCGGTCATCTTATGAGAATGGAAAGTGATAGAGCTGCTTTGAAGGTTTTCAATGTAATCCCTTTTGGACAACGACCAAGGGGAAGACCGAAAAAGAGATGTTTAGACTCTGATTTTAACGTTATTAAGATCAAAAACTGGAGGTCCACGGCCTAGAGGAAAACAGCCTGGCTGGATCTTTTAAAGAAGGAACACAACGGGCTGTCGAGCCAGTTATGATGATAATGAATTCATTCATTAAATTTAATGAATTAATTTTAGTTTTATATGGGAGAAAAACATTTCTCTTCTATAAGATATTTAGCAGGATGTAAATTTAGGAATAAATACCATCAGTGGCGAAGCGTGTAGATAGATCCCTGGAAAAAAAATGTCTTTTTCAGATTCTTTTTTCACTCTGGGTTCTAGTCTGAGTCAAGGAGGGAACAAAATGGAAGATGAAAGATGTGAATAAATGAGTGAGAGAGATGGAAAGTGTGTGTGTGAGAGAGAGAATTTTTTTCTAACTTAAAAAATTAATGAAAATTATTTATGAAGGACTTTCTGAAATAGAGTGAAAGAAAAGTAGGAATTGACTTTAAGAAAATCTTTTTTTATATTACTTTTTTTTTCAATTGATTGCAACTAGTGTCGAAAAGGGTTGAATTACATCATCATGAGAATAAAAAGTCGCAAAAAATAATAAAAGAAAATTCTTAATTATCAATATTTTATTGTTATTTTAGTATTTTTGGTAAGGAATAAAAATTAAAACTTAAATTGATTTACAAAATTTTTATTCACTTTTGTTACCTGTAGCAAAATGTAAATGAAGAATGTTTTAAAAAGTTTTTGTGACCTTTTTTCCTCATAATGATGTAATTCAACCCTTTTCAGCACTCGTTATCATCAGTTTTATTTGATTATCACGTATATAATTAAACTAATTAAATTTACGGTTAAAGGGTTTTAATTAATTGAACTAATAAATGAAAAATAAAAATGCACTTGATGAGAAAAATTAACCGAGATGATTTGGAATAAATAATAAACTTTTAGAATAAATAAAAAAGTTTATGGTTATTGCATCAATAAAACATAATAAAAATGTATATTTCTTTATCAAATTTTATATTATTTTGACTATAGCTTGTCGTTTCAATAATAAATGAAGTAACTATAAATTATAGTTTATAATTAATATCATGTAAAAAAACTAGTATATGTATGGAATAAGTATCTATGGAATAAGTATGGCATAATATTACATTAAAAAAAAAGGTTATGTATTAAAACTTTTGCTGAAACATTTCTTTCATTTACAAGTAATAAGTGATAAAAGTTAAAATCTTACAAATTCATGAGAAAAGAACGAAAAGGAAAATTTAATTCGATTATCATAAAAGTAAAATGTGGCACAAAACCAACTAATGCTTATTTCAATAACTTCTTCTTCGATATATTTTTCTATTATTAAATAAATAAAAATATTCAAAGTTATGAAATACACAATGGAACAATTTAGTTGCGTTTGGAAGCAAATAAAAATTATTATTTCAACTGGAATATCTGCATGATAACTTCAGAAATGATATAAAATTTTCAAATTAGTCGCCAAATTATACAAATTTACTATTAATCCAACAATTGAAAATTACTCTTTTATTTGGAATATTTACTGTGTTATCTTCTTGCTATAAAATCACCAAATAAATACAAAATTACTATTAAACCAAAAAATTCAAAACTATTCATCTATGTGGAATATCTTACATTATAACTTATATGCAGAAATTATTTAAAATTACTAAATAAGTCTCCAAGAAATACAAAATTACTATTAAACCAAACAATTCAAAATTATTC
>BPLQ01009245.1:87925-226163 GCA_021605075.1 Caerostris darwini
AGTGGATGAATAAAAAGTATTTTATGAACGATTGAAAATTTGAACAAGATATATATAGGGAGAGTGTGAGATAACAGAAGGAATTGAAAAAATGAAAGCCCACATAACATCCTCTGGTTTATTGATTTTCCACATATCAAAGAAAATAAAAAGATGTCTGAAAAATTTTCCGAGACACTGGTTGTTATAAAGACTTTAAAACATTTCTAAAAGACTTCATTTTAGTCTTTTAAAACTTAATATTTCTAAAAGACTTCATTCTAGAGTCTCTAAATGAGTCCATTTATTTTGTTTGAACTAGGCGTCTGTAGTATGTATTCATTCATAGCCGTTTATTTTGTGAAGCATGTTTCGATTAATATTTTCGCCAAATTTCATTTTATTACAAAGTATAGAAATATCGAAGCCACAATTTTTCTGAGTTTCCGTAATTTTTGAAAAACAAGTATACTTCGAATCGAGTATATTCCAAATTACTACAAACATCCATGGTACCGCCGGGACTCGAAACCGAACATCTAGTACCCAGCCCCAGGCACTAAGGCATCATGCTTATATATATATAGATAGATAAAAAAATATATATCTTTTTGTTTACTTTTCTAATGAAAACATCTTCAAAAAATGACATTAAACATAACATAAAAATCTGAAATGCTTTTAAATGTTTTTTGTTAAATTTTATGCCATGAGTATAATGCATAAAATTTTTATGATTGATTTAATGCAGAAAAAGTTATTTTTTTTGGTATAATTGACTGCATTAAAATCTTTCAAAAAAAATAAAAACCAGTTTAGCGTTTTAAACAATTAATACTTGAATTTTTCGCATGAATTTACAATAAATTCTACTACCGGATAAGGGATTATTGATTAAAAACAATTAAGTTGATTTTGAAATGTTATTTAAATTAAGATAATGCAGACTTTAATACCCTCCATTCTTCCGAAGATAATTATTCTATTGTAATTTGTAGTCAAGTAAATCGTATTTAAATTAGAGAACAATTAATTTGTAATACTTTTCTATGTGATTATTAAAATTGTTTTCAAAGAACTCCGTTTCCTATTCATTCAACCGATTGTGTATTTAATTGTCTGCAGTTCAACGAACCAAAGCAACGAATAAAACGTTCGATTGATCTTTGTTTTGTCATAAATTAATAATTCGCATTGGAAATACTAGTTGTTTATTTTGCTTTATTTTTTGAGATATCCAACAATGCACGTTTTAATTTACTTGAAACATTGATAAATCTAACAATTTTTAAATTGACAAATAGTATTATTTATAATGCTATTTGAGAATTTATAAATTGTTTTTATTATTAATCTATTCTATTTTTTTTTTTATTTAATAGATGTGATCTCTTTTTTTATGAACAACTACATAGTTTGAATAGCATTTTAAATTTTTTAAATTCGAATAGTCTAGATAGCCTAGAATCGTTTAGATAAACACCTAACTGGTTTTTGTACTTGTTGCTTAATATTTATAAAATGTAACTGTCAGCAAACTTTACAATTAAAAATTGACGTCTGGAAAGAAAACAAAAAAAAATATTTAATTTACATAATACATGTGAAAAACCAGAAGTTAAATAATAGTTAAATAAAAAAAAACATATTCTTTTTTCTCAGTTCATAATGTCTGTGTATAGATATGATCGTGTACCATTAAAGTACCTGCAGTTAATTGAATATTACAGCACATTTTGAACAATTTCATCTCTTATTACTGTTTGAAATGTGCATGTGGATAAGCCCACACTATTCTTTAAAAAAAAAAATAGACACCGTAAAAAGAAGAACAATTTTCAACCGAACCCAATTATTAACAAATAAAACATATTTATGGATAAAACAAATTATAGTGATATTACAAAGGCAAGTAAGGAATCGTAAATTTACATAATACCCCATAAATCGTTTTGTATTTTCATATATTAATTGCAGTTCTTCATTTAGTTTGGTTTGTCGCTCTACAGTCATCTTCTGCGCACGAGGGCTTAACAGACCGGGACCTACAGCTTAAAGTGGATTCCGAACCACTGCAAACATCCATGGCACCGCCGGGACTCGAACCCGAAACCTGTAGTACCGAGCACCAGAGAGCTAGCCATTCAGGCCATGCAGCTCTGCTTTTCTGTAGTTGCGCGTTTACTCGCGCAGCGACCTCTGACTAGTGTCCTTGATTGATAAAAAGAATAAAGGCTTTCCTTAATACCCGTTTATTTATTAAGAAAAATTTGAATAATATGAAATGCGAGTCGTTTATTATTTCCTTTTTTACTTTTATTTATTTTATTATTTTTTTATTATTATTTTTATTGATACAAATATATTGTAAAATTAAAAAAACGGGAGAATCCTAATTTCAGATGTGCGTTATTATTTCTGTAGTTGCTCGTTTGCTCGCACAACGACCACTGACTACTGTCCTTGTTTGATAAAAAAAATAAGGTAAAATATTTTAATAATACCCGTTGCTTTATTGCAAAAAAAAATTTAATAATAAGAAATAAGAGTCTTTTATTATTCCATTTTTCATTATCATTTATACTGATTACATTTTTTTCTATTATTTATTGATGCAAATATATTGCAAAATTAAGAAAAAGGGAGAAGGCTAATTTGAAATGCGCGTTTTCGTTTCTGAAGTTGCTCGTTTACTCGTCGTTGGTACCACGGACTTCAGGTTCGAAACCTGGCGGTGGCATGGATGTTTGTTAGTGATTCGGAATCCACGTTAAACTGTAGGTCCTGGTCTAATTAGCTAGCCCAACGTGCGAACAAAATGACCACAAACCAACCTTTTTTTTTAAATCAAAATGTTTTAACTTTACAGTATATTTATTTCATATTTCAATCTATTGTATATTTAATAAGTACAGAGTTAAATTATCCGTTATCAAACAGGAAATTTTGAGAATAATAAATTGTTCAAAAGAGTAAACACATAAAAAATTCTGCAATACCTTCCAGATGGTGATCGAAAGTTTGGGTTAGGATCGTGAAGCAGCTGAGAATATTTACTTAATATTGAACGTTTATTTATTTTTTTTCACATTCACTGCGACTTTTTGTTTTTGAAGGTGTTTTTGCAAAGGATGCAGAAAATGTAAACAAGTGTCGCAGCTGGTTTTAGAAGTTTGAGTTTTAAAATACAAAACAGCTGCGGATTTCCTAAATTATACCATTATTACAGAACAGAGATCCTCAGATTTGCCCCGCCTTTATTTTGCTGGGTTGCAGTTTGAATCACCACTTAAAAAAAACGCCATAAGATCGATTAGCGTTTCCCAAAATGAATTTTACAGTACCATTTTTCAAATCCTAAACCTTTAACGGAACACTTTGGTTGAGATGGATATTAATTTCATTAACAATGTAACATATATATGTAAGTTATAAAAAATAAATTAATTAACTCTATTAACAACATCAACATTTAGGAAGGAAATTTTACATTAATACAAAAAAAGCTCGCTATTAAAAGAAAAGTTCAGAAAAGTGCTAAGCACTTTGAAGTTAAGATGACGGATAGTTAACCTAAAAAATGCACATTAATTATTTTTTCACAATTAACACTTTCTAAAGTAATTACTTAAACAGTTCCCTCCTATACGTTTAAATCTAGTTACAAATAAAATCCTATATGTTTCAAAAAAATTTGAAGATTATATAGAATTATTGAGAACATATTAAGATAATCAGTTATAATTTCCATTAGAAGTTAAAGAAAGATCTTGCATGATCTCTTGATATGTAATTGGGTTTCCTATTGTTAAATTTTCTGAATTTCACTATTGTTATACAATTCCAGTGTATTAAAGAATTTTTCCCAAGCTATATTTAAGAAAAAACACTTTAAGTGGAGGAATTTTGTATTTCAGAAGTTTTCATGGTGTTTCATGATGAATTCTTTTGCAAGTATTTAGCCCCTGGGTGCTCCATCTCCGATAGGACAGGGTAAATACAGTTGAAACAATGAAAATTGCTCAGAATATATTTACAAATATGATAAAAGTAATTTACAATCATAAACAAATAAAAGAAGAAAAAAAATATTTAAAAAAATTAAATTAAAATTTTGAACGGACGTTTTAAATTATACTGGGTAAAGTAAGAGTCAATTTCCTGAATTGTAGTATTTTCACGATTAACAAGCGTGTCAAAAAATTTAATAGAGATGTGTTTAAGAAAATCTTTTAAAGAAGGAATGTTAATAGCTGGATACGAATCAGAATTGCGCATGAACCATTTAGCAGAGGTCATTTGGCGGATAGTGACCAGACCGGGCAAGCGTTCGTGAGAATTGGGCGAAGCATAGCAATATAAAGAAGAATTTTGTTATCCCTGGTTATGGTAAATTCTTATGAAATAGATATAGACATATATACTAGATATATTTCTCTTTATATAATAATATCACTGCTGAGTTAGATAAAATAATATATATATATATATATATAAAAATTTAAGTCAATTCTACTTAGGTCAACAAAGAAAATTTTTATTTTAGTTACTTTTTATTAAATAATTACAATTAATATAAATATGTATATACATATGACAGTATCACACTATTAAGTGGCAAAATAGAAAGCGAATTTCCTTGCAATTTTCCATTTTCCTTTCTATAGATGGTGTTGGACTATTATTTTTGTTTGTTACTATTTATTCGCTTTTTTGCTTTTTTTTTTTTCTAATTCTATCCATCTCTTGTAATGCTTCATTATTGCAAGAAACCTTTTTATTATTATTAATTGACTAAAATTAATTAATTTAATTTAAATAATGAATTAATATATGAAAAAATTGTATTAACATCCAGTGTCATCCACTACAAGTTCAAAAAAAATGTACTTGAACTTGTGTGGATGAATAAAAAAGTATTTTGATTGAAAATTTGAGCAAGATATATATAGGGAGAGTGTGAACTAATGGTAGGAATTGAATAATGAAGACTTAGTGGAAAAAAATCTCCAGATTTAATGCAGCTGTAAAATTAAATTGCAAAAAACAAGTGAGATAAGATTCCAAACACACAGATGATTACAATTTTAATCGACAGCACATTGCTCTGTTGCTGACGAAATAGAAAATGGATAGACAAAACAACACTAGGGTATTTAAATAATTAATGAGCCTTATTAAAAGAAGTGGCTCTGATATATCAGCTTCTTATAAACAGCTCGTGTGAAAATAGTAACGATCGTTTTGTGTATGAAGACGAAAAAGTGTTTATACGAATGATTGAAATAAGCATGGACACTGAAGTTTGCTTCTCATAATATTTTTAAAAAGATGATTTTTGTAATGAGTATTTTAAATATGAATGTGACATCATTAGGTTCAAGTGAACTCTCAATTGATCTTTTACACACTTTTAAACATTATTTGCTCCGAAACTTTTTTTAATTATGCATTTTTTTATCTTCAAGGTCATAAAAACTGGCCTAGAAAAGATATATTTATCATAGTTCTCAATTTATTCGATGTTAACATAAACTTTGGATGCTTATGTAAAAAAAAAAAGTACACAACGCCGAATCGTTTCAGAAAACGTAGACAAAATATTTTAATTACTGGCGTCACGACTTAGCAAAAGTACTTGGGATCGTCTGAGAACCGATTATTGGATAAAAAACAGTTGTTTAAATTAGCGGGACCAATCGGAGAGATGATCTCTTCTTTCTTTTGCAAATCCATCTGCCCCAAATGTAAACTTAATCGCCATTATCTTCTCAGACACTGATTAGATAGCGTGCTCTTGTATTTCTTAAAGATTATCTTGCAATTTTAATTGTTTACTAATTTTTAATCTCTCGTATATTCATATTTAATAATTATTAATTTTTATATATACTTATAAATTAATTTTTATTGTGCGTGATATTATATTACCTGTGGATATACCTATCTCTTCATTTTGGTCCATTATGGTAAGTTTCATTTAAATATTTAAATTTTGTGTTTAAGTATAATTTTTTTTTATTTTCTTATGAGTTAAAAGAATTATGTGTTTATTATTTCTTTTAATTTATTGTTATTTCGGAACTTTACTTATTAATTGTTTTTTAATTAACTGAGTAACTATTTTTTATTTTTTGGGTGGATTTATGTTGTTTTTTATTATTTTTATCTGTAGATATTGTGTCATTATCTGCAACCATAATTTGAATGTGAGAAAGGAAAATTATTGTTTCAGGTAAAAAAACAGTCTGCCGATTTGAAAAGATTTAAATCTGTATTTTTATTCTTCTATGATTTTTATCTATTGAATATATTTTTAAATTAACTGTGTAACTAATATTTTTGGACGGATTTTGTGTTGTTTTTTTATTATTTTTATCTGCAGATATTTTGTCATTTTCTGCAATAATAATTTGAATGCTTCGGATAAAAAAAAGAACAGTTAGCCGATTTGAAAAGTTTTAAATCTATATTTTTATACTTCTATGATTTTTACCAATTGAATATTTTTAAATTAACTGAGTAACATTTTTCAACCGATGTTATGTCGTGTTTTATTATTTTATCAGATATTTTGTCATATTCTGCAGCAATAAATTAATCTATATTTTTTCTATTTATATGATTTTTACCTGTTGAATATTTTTAAACTAACTGAGTAACTAATATTTTCGAACCGATGTTATGTCGTGTTTATTATTTTTCAGTAGATATTTTGTCATTTTCTGTAATAATAAATTAATCTATATTTTTATACTTTTATGATTTTTACATACGAAATCAGGAAAAAAAGCAAGTGTAGATAGATGGGTTTCATATTTCAGAAATAATATTGGTTAATAGATGTTGTTAGAGATCAAAGAAGATTATGCTTTTCGCAAATCTTTTTCCGTAATACAATTTTTTTAAATCATGATGAAATCCGAAGATGCATATTAAGAAAAGCAGGGAGTCAGAATATCTTTCTAGCATTTTATAGAACTGTAATGATATTTTATGGTTGGCAAATATTAATTTCAAAGTTTTCGATTTTTAAGCAATGAATAATTCTTCCTCTGGGCACTCTGGGAATCGGTACCACAGGTTTCGGATTCGCATCCCGGCGGTGCCATGGATGTTTGTAGTGGTTCCGAATCCACTTTAAACCGTAGGTTCCAGTCTAATGTGATCATAGAGTGTTGTGGGGCAGTGTAACTCGCGTCCGTAGCATATCTTCAAGCTACACGTGCCGTCTGGGTAGTGCTAAATGAATAACGGCGATGCAGCCCTTGCTCATGGGATAAAGATACCTGTCTAAGAATTTGTCAGCTGCAGGAAAATAAATAAATAATTCTTCATTTGATCATGATATTTCGACTACATTCTTTGATCTGCTTTGGATTTAAACATATTCTATAATGACTTTTCCATATTTTGGAGTCGTTTAAGATTTTTCATACTGTTTTACAATAAAAAAGAAGCATATTTAATTACTTAAATTAACTGCTTGATTAAATTTTTTTTAATAAAGTTAACCTTTTTTCAAATTACAAAATGTTTATTAATTTGCTAATTTTGAAAGAGGACTGTTTGACCTGATCTATCAAATTTATATTTTCTACAATAAGTAATTATGTATTACAACAATTGTTTAATTAGTATGGTTTTTTGTTACAAAAGCCAGGTTTGGCAAATGTATGCCTTATTTGTATATGATTTGTAATATGTTTATGCCAGTACAAATAACATTTATAATTTAACAAGCATTTATATATTTAATGATTGATACATGTTTTATATATTACTCATTGATCTATTCAAATGATATAGATATATAATCTTATTAGATAAAACAAATGTCCCTCATCAAATAATTTTCTTTAATATGAAAAGCTGTGTTTGAAAAACATTTTTTATTTTGGATAAAAAAATATTATAAACCATATTAATTATTTAACTAGATTTATTTAGATTTTTATTTTAGTGAAATTTATTTAGATTTTTTAAATATATTTTTAAGTTAATTTATTATTGAATATTGTTTTTCTGTTAAACTATTGTTTTTGTTTCTAGTAAATATCTTTTTGATAAAAAAAAAAGTTTCAGCCAGTTAAAATTTTGTTTTTTAAAACAAACGTCATTTTCGTTCTTTTTAAATGGATTTTTTTTTGTTCAAAATTCCCTAATATATCGGTGGTAGTTATAGTAATAAAAATAGAATCATGTTTAACCACTTAAAATAACTGCTTGATTAATTTTTTTAATAAAATTATCCGTTTTTTAATTACAAATTGATTGTTAATTTGTGAATTTTGAAAGAGGATTGGTTTTACCTGATCTAATTAATCATTGAACTATTCAAGTGATATCGATAAATAATCTAAATAGATCAAACAACTAAATGTTCCTCATCAAACACTTTGATATGAAAAGTTGTGTATGAAAAATATTTTTATTTTGGATAGAAAAATATTATAAACCTATATTGAAAATTATATTCTAAATATATTAATTATATAATAAAAATTTTAAATTAATAATTAATTAATTTATAATAAAAATTATATTTAAAATTATTATTAATCAAATTTATTATTTAATTAAATTTATTTAGACTTTTGTTTTTATTCTAAATAAAAGTTATTATCTAAATAAATCTCATTAAAATATTTAGATTTTTAAAATATTTTGTTTATCTAAACTATTACTGAATATTCCTTTTCTGTTAAACATTTGTTCTCATACATAGTAAATATGTTTTTATAAAAAAAAAAAGCTGTCATTCAGTTTAAGTTTCGTTTTTTATATAAACGTCATTTCGTTCATTTGAAATGAGGACTTTTTTGTTCAAAATTCCCTAATATATCTGTGGTAGTTATAATAATAAAAAAGAAATGTTTAATCTCTTAAATTAACTGCTTGATTAATTTTTTTTAATAAGGTTAACCTTTTTACTGTCACAAATTGATTATTAATTTGCGTATTTTGAACGATGATAGTTTTACCTGATCTAATTAATCATTCATCTATTCAAATGATATAGATAGATAATCTGACTAGATAAAACAATTGAATGTTCCTCACTAAACAATTTTCTTTAATATGTAAAGCTGTGTTTAAAAAGCCTTTTTTATTTTGGATAGAAAAATATTATAAACTTATATTGAAAATTATATTCTAAATATATTAATTGAATAATAAAAATTTTAAATTAATAATTATTAATTATTTTATAATAAAAATTAGATTGAAAACTTATATTGAAAATTATTATAAATCAAATTTATTATTCAATTAGATTAATTTAGATTTTAGAAAAAAAATTTAATCTAATCAATTACTGAATATTGCTTTTCTGTTAAACTATTGTTCTTATTCATAATAAATATCTTTTAAAAAAAAAAAAACTTTCATCCAGTTTTGTTTTTTATACAAATGTCATTTTAGTCGATATTAAATGAGATTTTTTTGTTCAAAAATCTTTAATACAGAGGTGGCAAACTCGTGGTCCGCTTTGAATATTTTTCTAGCTCGTGAGATTTATCTCACTTTTACAAAATATAATTATTTTATAACGACCAAAATAGTGTAAATCTCAATGCATTAAAAAAAATACATCATGTGTGCATCCATATATTCAAAAATTAACTGTCGAAATTATTAGCATGAAGAAATTTACTTTCATTTTAAAAAAATATTCTTGTGAATATATGACAAATATCGCCTGTTTTGTTTACGAGTTCGCAGAATAATTAAATCATATTCTGCGAACTCATGATGCGCGCGCATCTTGGAACATCTAATACAGCCGGTTCTATGTTTCACTTTAAGTGACCTTCCCTGAATATGCACAATTGATTGTTGATTGCACAGCAAACCAAACTCTTACTTGAAGTTGTTAGCACTTTGGGTTCAACTTACACCTGCGAATCGTTGTTTTTTTTTCGAAAATGAAATTGACCCAACACAAAACTCACTCAAACATAACGGACGCTAACCTGTAACACTAATTACGATGTGTAAATACCCAAATTGAGATCGATTTGCAAAAGTTAAACGAAAGAGTGGAGAAACAAATATCGAACTAGTAAAATAAATATCTTTTAATGATTTTATTTTTTTATTTCATTTATATTTATATATTTCCTATATTTAATTTTTAGTGTTATATAGTTCTACACAATATGCGTTTAGTATCATATTGTCTATGTTTACATGTAAGAATAATAGTAAAATACAATAATAATAACTCATTGTATTTCAATTTTTCACTCCACAAAAGTGTCTATAGTGGGCCTAAATCTAATATGGGGGTATTTTAATTGTATATGCGGAGTTATGATGCATTTCCAAAGTGGCTTGCATGATCATTTGGGTTTACCACCCCTTATATATATAATATAAATTTTACAGCTACTGGATTATATCTAATAAGTTTCTTTTTTCCATTTCAGAGGAATTTCACATTAAACAGAGGACTTTTCGATGAGGTGGTAGAGAAATTGAGCCAGAATACCAGAACACAATCTTCTCCAGAAACATCCCCTTAAGCAACAGCCAACAAATGGAGGATTATTTCATATACTTGTGGGCCAGCCACCGCCTGCCTGATGACTAAGTGTGACCGACCCAAGGTGGTCACCAAGCACGACATAAAGTCCGTACTGTATGATTGGGTTGACAGAATACTTTAATAAGGTAAGGATCAAGCTATATCTAATAGTAAAAGCTGTTTAGCAACTGTCATGTTTTACTAAAATAGTGCAGCAATTGTGGTATTCGAGATTAAAAAGATTAATATAATGTATAAAAATGTAGATTAAAAAAAGAAATTAATGTAATGTATTTTAAGAAATCTTCTATTAAAATGCAACGTATCACTCCATATGCAAGGCGTGTCTTGCACAACTGCCACCGGTAGATTCATATTGCTCGAAGGAAATCCTTCGTTAATACAACATGTGCTTATAATGAAAACAAAATTGAAATAGATTTTTCACACCTCTAGGACCTCCTGCTGTTGCTGCGTCGCCCAGTACCACATTTACCCGCCTGACCCATATGACAAGCTGCTGAAACAAGTTGGACAAAAAAAAAATTACTGATATTTTTAAATAAGGACACTTATATTTTAACACTTAATTTTGTGAAATTTAAAAATACAGCTTTTGGAAAGGAATGCAAATATATTTTTTTACAAAATTAATATATTTTTTTCAATTTATCGAACATATCTGTGGCTTAGTCAGTGGCTGTTAGTTAAATTTTTAAATAAAACTTAAAAATTTAACTAACTTTTAAATTACTGATTACCTGTGGTACCGAGCGCTTAGACACTCGACCTGAATGGCCGAGTGTCTAGCGCTCGGTACCACAGGTTTTTGGTGTGAGTACATGGATATTTGTAGTGGTTCGGAATCCACTTTAAATCATAGGTACGGTCTAATAGGATCATAGAGGGTTGTCTTGAGGTTTAGTCAGTCTTCAGCTATCGTGATTCCTCGCTAAAGTGCAGCTGTATATTACCCTTAGGCATGGACCAGTCGTCTGCGACGGGGTCTATCGGTCTATCCCCCTGGTGTAGGAAAGCCTACACCAGGGCGATTAGTAACTACACTACCAAAAAAACATATCATTTTAAACATAACTCGTTTTGTTGGAGAAAAGTTTGACATTTGTTAAAAGTAGATTTTGATATCTTTTGTGTCATAAACTTGTATAATTTTTTTCTAAAATTGCTTTTACTTTTAAAGTCATATACTTATTTTTATAAAAAAAATTTTTATATATGTCAGAAAAACAATTTTCTTCCAACGAAAATTCTAATGTTGCATATGATGAATTATAATTGTGATTTTTAGAACTTTTAATATGTATATATATCTTTAAGACAAAATTGCTACGATTATTGATTTCATTAAAAAGCTGGATTCCCAAATATTCTAACATATACATAATTCTTTATATCTGTATAAATCATTCTTTTCAGTTCTAATACAAGAAAAAAAATTCTGCTGTTTTAAGATAACAAAAGCATTAAAAAATATTTTAATTGTAAAATCTTATGTAGGTAATAAATGTAACTTAATGGAAGTATACAAAAAACTTTTACAAGAAAGAGTAGTAAAAAAAAAATAAATAAAAAACCATATCCGACGATTAACATATCTTGGAAATAAATTCATTTCACCTAGATGTTCTTTTTGTTTTTTTCCCGGAATGTTAAATTTTCCCAATTTTATATATTTCAAAATATTTATTTCATCTTATATTACTTTAATACAAATTCGTTGTTTTTCTGAAATTAAAAAAAAATAAAAAAATGTTTGTTTTAAAAATTATAATGATTAAAAAGATAATATTGAAAAATAAAAATAAGATAAAGATATTATTTAATAATGTAATATCGTTTTAAAGATTATGTTTAATAATGTATTAACGTTAGTAATAATAATAATTTAATAACGTTTTAAAGATAATGTTTAAAAAGTTTTAAAAAAAAGAATGTTTTTAATGTTATTTTAATTAGGCAGTTATACTCAAGGCACAAATAAAATGCGTATAACGATCACACTCATTTGCTAGTGATTTTTTATAATAAACATACTAAACCCAAAATTTCTACGAAAAACGATGCAGGAAATATCTAGTAGATTTGAAATAAGAATCCCAGGATGACCATGAAATTGACATCTGAAATCTGGAAATGTAACAAACAAGCTAATATTTCATTTTTCTGTAGGAATATTTTTAGCCTTTACAATGTTATACGTAAAAGTAAATAATTTTTGTAAGGAAGAAAATTGAATTCTTATATTCAGAAAAAAAACAAAAAAACATAACTTTATCCCGAATGCTATAAACTCAATTTAGAGGGATATATTTAACTATGTAATTTTAATAGAAAAGAATTAAACTCTTGTTCAAAATAAAATATCAATAAATATTAAAAACTATTAGATAATTTTATAGCAATTAATAAATACAATTTACAATATATGAGACAGTATAATTTTTTTTCAGAGTATTTGGTTGTAGCATTTATAATCCATCATTATTTTGATTCATTATAATTATTTAAATATTATGTTGCAATTCTTTAATTCCCGGTTTGTTGTAGATCAGTGTTTAAAATTTGAACTCTCAATTTGAAAAATTATACACATGCAAATACAGCTGGGCTTCTTCCACTACTATTCATACATTCACTAAATGATAATTTATTATAATTTCAGTTAAAATTTTTAATGTGGTCTTCAATAAAATTTTCAAATATATTTACGCAATAGATTTTTTTTAATCTGCAAGCATTTATTAACTTAATTTTGCAATTTAGAAATTATTTTAATTTAGGTACTTCTATCCATGTGTTTTCTATGCAATTTAGCTGCTACTATAATTCCAATGCCACTAATCTTATAACCGCATGCAATAAACACGCTGTCGTTATTTTAGGCAGTTTCTTGCCTGTTAATTTGCATTGATATAGAATGTACCAAGAAAATCACAGAGTGTACTAATCAGGCATCTGTGATTAATAAATTAGCATAATTATTTTATGACGATTATCGTGTTCGACTGTTAGCAAATGCCTTCATAAAGATGATTTATTAGCCCACATACCTCTACACTTCAGCGGCCAAGTGGCGCTCTGACATTTGGGTACTAGCTTCGGCAGTACATATAATTACGTACTGAAATACTGCAGTACATACTGAAATTGGAACGATACGGAGAAGATTAGCATGACACGCAAAATCGTGGATCGTTCCACTTTTTCCCACGAGGTTGTGGGTTCGAATCTGAACGCAGCTCCTTTCGCTATTTCTGCTACGATGTGCACCTTAATACTTTTCTATCGACTTGTAAACATGTTGGGTTTTATTATTTTGTTTTATTTTTTACCCCCCTTGGTTTGTTTAGTAAAATAAAAGGAATGAATAAAAAATACAAAAAATCAAATAAAAATTATAAAATAAATAAAAAAGAACTTTGGTTCTGAGAAGTGCCTATTTTTTTTAGACGATTTTAACCCTTTTCTTTCTAGATTCTTCATTACGGCTCCCACCGTTCAGCATACCCTTATCACAATATTTATTATCTTTTTCAATAGTTTTGTGGCATCGACAACTGGTCCCTAATTGATGAGGATGTTAAGGGGTATATCCCTATTGGTACTCTGTAATCGGTATGCCAGTTTGAAATTTGGTATCACAGGTTTCAGGTTCGAATCTTGGAGGTGGCATGGATGTTTGTGAGTGGTTCGGAATCCACTTTAAACTGTACGTCCCGGTCTAATTAGCCTAAAGTGTGCACAAAATGACCGTAGAGCGACAAACCAAACCAATCTACACCTCATTCCATTGAGCATCATTCCATTCTACATCTCATTCCTATCAACAACACCGTTTAAACTGGTGTAAGGAATACAAAGGCTGGACTTTATCAATGTTGTCACACGCTGTTTGCAGATGACAGTTTTTTTAAATGTCACAAGTTATTCTCAGGTCAGTTGGTATCGAGAGAGGTAGGAACATGTTTTTATTTCCAACATTTTTTCTAATGTTGAAAAAAAAACATGTTCCGACCTCTCTCGATACCAACTGATCTGAGAATAACTTGTGACATTTAAAAAAACTCATCTATAAACACGTGTAACAACATTGATCCAGCCTTTCTATTCTTTACACCAGTTTGTAACACTTTTTTACACTACCAGCTTGTTGCTAGGTAGCTGTCAATGGAATGAGGTGTAGATTGGTTTGGTTTGTCACTCTACGGTTATTTTGTGCACACTTTAGGCTAATTAGACTGGGACTTACAGCTTAACGTGGATTCTAAACCACTCACAAACATCCATGTCACTACCAGGATTCGAACCTGAAGCCTGTGGTTGTCTATGCAGGTGTTAATGAAAGGGGACGAAGGTAGTTCCCAGAAATAGCAATTGCTACAACAAATTATTCTTCCCTGTGAATTTCTATTCCAAAGGGCCATTAGTGCAGACTTGTTTTCTATAGATGAGTATGCTAGGCCACAACACACCACTGCAGTTGAACTTTTAGGAAGTAAAGATACCACTTCAGCGAATTGGCCAGCGTACTCCTCCAATTTAAATTTTGTATAACGTTTGCAAAGTTATGTATCCGTTGAAGATGTTGATTGTGGAATTGGCAATTGACTCTCAACATTGGTTGGATAATATAATGGTGAGCATGGTGTCAAATAACCACTGCAGTTGAAAAGTCATGCCTCTTACTGAGGGACATCCATTTGTATTTCTCCTTGGGAAGACAGATATTTTTTTTCCAATACAGCTCATTCAATAAAGCCTTTTTTTCTTTTTGTAACTACGAGGGATTAGTGAGGTGGGACATCATTTTCTTTTAAATAGTGTAATTTCAGTTTTGTCGATTCAGCGAATGTTGATAGTTTCATTTCGCTTATTTGTTGATCCTATAAGTGCTTCATACTTTATTGTTCGTAAGGTCAGAGGTAAATCAGTTTTGCATTACATTCATTCTCCTGTCACACTACATTCTGCTGTGTGACAGAATATAGGAAAATATATATCCAAACATACCCGCCGGATAAATGTTTATTGTAAATGTACACATGCGAAAATTATGCAAACACCGTAGAGTCGTTCTTCTTTTCAAGGGATATTGGATTTATACATCTTTATGAAAATGTTCTCTTTCAGATTTATACAAGTAAAGAAGATGTAAAAGGTAATCAAGCCGGAAAAGACGAATAGAAGACGATAGAGTTTTAATTTATTTCATTCTCCTTTCGAAGTGCAAAACTTTTTCCATAACTATGTATTTATACCAGGGATGCACAGACTGCGATCTGAATGTATCGGACTCTGTGCTTGCCACCGTTTGCTAAATGTTGGGCCGTTGGTTAAAAGTCATATCTTTCTGTTGCATCAGGAATGTATAGATCCATTTTATGATGACCTTATTGATATGTTTCATTGGACTGTTGCTTTTTGCCACCGTTTGCTAAATGTTGGCCGTTGGTTAAAAGGCTTATCCTTCCGTTGCATTAGGAATGCACCGGGCCATTTGATGATGACCTTATTGATATGTTTCATCGGACTGTTGCTTTTTGCCACCTTTTGCTAAATGTTGGACCGTTGGTTAACAACGTCGGTGTTAAAAGTCATATCTTTCTGTTGCATCAGGAATGTATAGATCCATTTTATGATGACCTTATTGATATGTTTCATTGGACTGTTGCTTTTTGCCACCGTTTGCTAAATGTTGGCCGTTGGTTAAAAGGCTTATCCTTCCGTTGCATTAGGAATGCACCGGGCCATTTGATGATGACCTTATTGATATGTTTCATCGGACTGTTGCTTTTTGCCACCTTTTGCTAAATGTTGGACCGTTGGTTAACAACGTCGGTGTTAAAAGTCATATCTTTCTGTTGCATCAGGAATGTATAGATCCATTTTATGATGACCTTATTGATATGTTTCATTGGACTGTTGCTTTTTTTTCATCGCCACCGTTTGCTAAATGTTGGCCGTTGGTTAAAAGGCTTATCCTTCCGTTGCATTAGAATGCAACGGGCCATTTGATGATGACCTTATTGATATGTTTCATCGGACTGTTGCTTTTTGCCACCGTTTGCTAAATGTTGGACCGTTGGTTAACAACGTCGGTGTTAAAAGTCATATCTTTCTGTTGCATCAGGAATGTATAGATCCATTTTTATGATGACCTTATTGATATGTTTCATTGGACTGTTGCTTTTTGCCACCGTTTGCTAAATGTTGGCCGTTGGTTAAAAGGCTTATCCTTCCGTTGCATTAGGAATGCACCGGGCCATTTGATGATGACCTTATTGATATGTTTCATCGGACTGTTGCTTTTTGCCACCGTTTGCTAAATGTTGGACCGTTGGTTAACAACGTCGGTGTTAAAAGTCATATCTTTCTGTTGCATCAGGAATGTATAGATCCATTTTATGATGACCTTATTGATATGTTTCATTGGACTGTTGCTTTTTGCCACCGTTTGCTAAATGTTGGCCGTTGGTTAAAAGGCTTATCTTTCTGTTGCATCAGGAATGTATAGATCCATTTTATGATGACCTTGTTGATATGTTTCATTGGACTGTTGCTTTTTGCCAACGTTTGCTAAATGTTGGCCGTTAATTAAAAGTCCATCAGGAATGCATGTCTTATGATATGCGGTAATGAAGCAGGAAGATTGTTTCTTTTATTTATTGTAGTGATGAATCTTGGAAATTAATTATTCCTCTGGTTGAAATATATCCCAAAACGTTTTAGTAAATTATTGAATTGTATAGTCTGTGCTGTGGAAAGATGTTTACCTTCATCTTCTCATAAACGTATTGATGTTATATCAACATCAACTTTAAGTACCTCTAAAGTTTCGAATGTATCTTCAGCAGATTTTCAGTAATTATTATTTCATTTTCAGTAATTTTCATAGAATGATTGGGCAAATACTAATTGTTCCAATTGCCAATCAATTCATTTTCGTTGGAAAAACAAATGATTTAGTTCGTGTTAAACGTCCTTCAATTTCATTTTTACTTGAGGGTTTTGGACTTTTGTTCCTTTTTTCTGTGACATTAAGAACTGTGTCTTCACATTTTACTCCCCGTTCGCTTAGATGAAGATATAATATTTCCTCGGCATTGGTATGACTGAATCCAGTACCACACCATGTTTGCACCATTGATTCCATTAATTCGTATTCTTAAAAAAGTTGTTCGAAATTGTCAAATGCAACATGTACGAAGTTGTGCTAGTCTAAAGTCCTTTAAATCTACTATCTCAGGTGGTGAGAAAGATGGACATTTTTGCTTGTTTACTCCTACTATTCCACATCCATTACAGTTTACTTGACGACGATTCTTGGATTGAATTTTTTGTTGGGATGTACTCAATTTACAGTCGCTGGCATAGGAATCATCTTATATGCTATCCTATGCCTTAGATGAATTTTTTTAAAGAACTAAAAACATAAATATCTAAGGATTTCTGCAGCTGACTGGTTGTCTTCAATGGCAACATAAATTGAAGATGGAAGTCTGCATTGAAAACCAAATGGATGCCGATGAAAATCACATTTATATGACTTCAATTTGTTCCGATTGCTCTGGTAAATTTGTTCTTGAACGAAGCGTTTCACCTGACGAGCTATCGCTATTCAGAAGTGGTTGTCCTGACTTACACAGTATTAAGGGCGCTGTTCATAGAAACATACCAACCTCCGCCACTAAGGTGACTGAGTCACTTTTAGGGGTTGTTTGGGGTGCGGGCGATGTTAATCTCTTTACAAGAGTTTTGCCACAAAACTCGCTGGGATTAATGTCGTGCCCCGACGGTACTGCAATGAGGAAGGATGACCCGAATCCAATCACTTGGTGGCTGAATGCGATACCCGAAACGTGTAGTTTGAGCTCAGATTTTAAAGGAGTAATTGGTTCATTTCTTACTAATTGATTTATTTCTTCAAATTTTCTCAAAATATGTATAACTTCAACATCCCTTGAGAAGACGTCACATAAAAGAGAACTTCCAGCTACGTTTGTATAGTTTACAATGAATATTTATTCGGCGTTGTTCGGGTATATTTACTTCCTATATTTTGTCAGATCAAGAATGTAGTGTGATAGGAGAATGAATGTAGTGCAAAACTGATTTGCCTCTCGCCTTACGTTTTCTTGGACAATAAAAGTAAGAAGCATGTATAGGGTCAACAAATAAGTGCAATGAAGCTGTCACATTCACTGAATCGGAAAGAACTGCAATTTCACTATTTAAAAGAAAAAAGAAGCCCTTACCTCATTGACCCCTCAGTCCCAAAAAGAAAAAAAAGGGGATTTTATTGAAAGAGTTGCGTTGGTCTATCTTCCCAAACAGGAGAACAACAAATGGATGTCCCTCAAAGAGGTATGACTTTTCTTAACTGCAGTGGTTGTTGACATCATGCTCACCATTCGATTATCCAACCATTGTTGAGAGTCAAGTGTCCATTCAATAATCAACATGCTTCAGTTGTTTACTTCAACGGATACGCAGGCGGCCTGATGGCCAATTGGCTAGCTCTCTGGCCTTAGATTCCAGGTTCGAATCCTGACATTGGCATGGATGTTTGCGAGGGGTTCGGAATCCACTTTAAACTGTAGGTCCCGGTCTGTTTAGCCCTCGTGTGGATAACCTAACCAAAGGATACGCAATCCCCCATAGTTATAAACCCACTATCTAAGAGTTATTTATTGAAGAAGGGAGAATATTGTGAGAAGGACTATTTCCTAGAAGGACCTCCTATCCACCCTAACTCGCTTTATCTTTCGTATTAGTTTTTATTTTTAATAACACTCTGATAAAAAATAATTCCTGAAATTTTTAATTAGATGTTTAAGTTCGAAAAACAGTAACTCCTTACGTGTGCCTGATTCTTTTAATTTTATATAGGTTAAAAAATTCCCACAGATAAATTAAATATTGCTTTGATCTTAATAATTCCATCTTTCAGTTGTCAATTACAAGGTCATTCTTGGTGTTTTAAAAAAAAATCAACAATCAATGTAAAACTTTAATCAGTACCGAAAAAAATTTACACATTTTTCAAAAAATTTTCACGCTTAAGTTAAAGTCTCTTAAAATAAATTTGTCCTTTGTTAGCTCTTTCGGATTTTCAGGTGCTCTAAAAAGTGCTATGAGCAAATTAAATTAAATTTATTGATATAGACAAAATGTAAAAGCGTATTTTCTCAAAGAAAAAAATTATTCTTGGCTTAAAATATACTAGATACAGATTTTCTGCATTCTTTTTCGTACAAGTTTTGGATTTTTGATCCTCATACTCGTTTGTACATCAGTCATTCCTTAAAAGGTTTATTATCCATTTTCAATAGATCTCACACGTATTCAAATCCCTACACTCAATCATCCTTATCATTATTTACAAGTTTAAGCAAAATAGTTTTCTACTTGAAATCAATAAACTGAAACACATTTTTATTTTTAAAAAATTGAGAAAAATTGTGGATCTCCAATTAAAAGAGATGGGAAAACTTAAAAACAATTGTTTTGTGTGAATATGAGTTTCACATTTATTTTAATTGCAGTGATTCAGTTAAAAAGAAGTAATTAAAGTAATTAATTAATTTAAGTAATTAAATTAAAAAGACAAAAACACGATAAAGCGAGACAAAATTTTTAATTATCATTTTAAGGGCGACACCTTTTTTATTTCTAAAAATTTTCTGGTTTTAATTTAAATGGATAATTTTTATTATATAAATATTTAATTTAGGTGGAATAGTATTTGAAAAGAAATGTAAAAAAAAATAAATAAAACTTAAAATTATTATAATTTTAAAATATTGCAGAGAAAGATTCGTATACGATGTGAAATTGCCACAGATATGATCTGTTAAAATTTTTATAAATTTTTATTTATAATGCATGAAAAAGAACTGTTTGAACTTTTTAATTTATTGAAAAATTTTCTCTAAAACTAAAAAAATAACAACTGTTTTAATTTATTGAAATATTATAAATGTACAACGCAGGGAAATAGCATTTTGTGATGTAAAATTACCATAGTAAAATATAAAAAAATTTTATATTGGATAAAAATAATTAATAATAAGTATTATCCTAATATTATAAATTATAATTAAATTATTGATTGTTTTTAAGTTGTATGGTAACATTTCAATTGCTCCTATTGAATTTTTTTTCCCTGCTTTACATCTTAAGCCTTTGCACTCGAGGACTCCGGAGCGGAGCCATTAAAAATTTGTCTTCAAGCTCAAGCTTGTCTTCAATACATAAATCTAATAATAAATCAAATATTTTCCATCTAAATCAATGTATGCACAGAAAAAATTTATTACTTTATGAAAATAAGAGTGAAAATTAACCCTTTGAAGACAAATTTTAAATGGCTCCGCTCCGGAGCCCTCGAGTGCAAAGAGTTAAATATCAGATATCAATTTTTAGTGTCCTTATTTTTTATCAGTATTTTAGAATCAAGAGACAATATTTTGCTTGGTCAGGCGGGTACATTAATAAATCCTTGGAGCATCTTATTTTCTATCTATCCCATATGTGTTTTTAATGTTCTTCAATATTTTCTGTTGTTATTAATCAATGTGTATAATTTTTCACTTATTTATCAAAAATTTTATTATTTTAATGTGATTTATATACATATATATATCCATTTATTATTATATTTTTCATGTATATATATTTCATCTTTTGTACTTGGTTTTTCAATATTTTCTATTTTTATTAATCAATATCTCGTGTATGTAATTGTTCATTTATTTAACAAAATTTTTATTATTTTAATGGAATTTTTATATAAATATTCATTTATTAATTGCATTTTTCCTTTATATGTTTTGTATACTTTTATCGTTTGATTAACAAAAATAGAAAATATTGAAAAACAATGTCTCATGTATATAATTTTTCATTTATTTATCAAAAGTTTTAATATTTTATTGTGATTTTTTTATATATATATTCATTTATTCTTACATTTTTCCTGTAAATATTTTGTACTTTATTATCATTTAACTTATCATTAACTTTTTTTTACTTAATTATTTTTATTTTTACATATTTAATTATATAAACCAAATTTTATATCTATAATCCTAACATATATAATCATATTATTTCATATATCTGTTTTTATATTTATCCATTACTGTTCTTGTTTATCTATTATTAATATTTATCCATTAATATTATAAATAAATTATTTGTACATGAAAGGATGGTTAATACACTGCAGGCCATTAAAATTGCTACATCAGGAAGGAATGCAAATAATGGAATATTTATTGGACACATAAATTATAGTGAAAAGAGCAAGTGATTAAATTTACAGCAAATTCAGACGTATATATCCTAAGAAATTAGTACCCAGATATGCCAGCTGCCTCTGGTATTCAATAGCAGCATAAATCCGCCTGGACACGGATTCAAACAGAGATTGTCATGTACTGGGACCATAGTCTATGAGTCTTCAACTTAATGCCAGAATTCGTCGACAGTAGTGGCCAAGAGCCAATCGCTCAGCTTCCGTTGACCACATGTTTTCAATTGATAACAGATCAGGAGAATGTATTGGGCCATGACAACAGTCGAACATGCTCTATATCAAGGAAAGTCCGGACGTTACGGACAACATGGATGTGCATTATCCTGTTGAAACATAGCAGCGTTAGGTCTTCAAAGACAGAGCAGAACCACGTTCCTTAACACATCAGAAATTAATAGTTTTTGTTCAAAGCTCCAAGAATGCGAACAAGGAGTGATGTTGTCGGCACCCCATATCATCACTACAGGGGATTGGCGGTATTGACGATGTCGAATGCAAGCTGGCAATGTGTGTTCTCCACGATACCCCGAAAACTGATGCTGCTATCGTGCTGTATACAATGCCAGATTCGTCACATTCAAATATGATATGCTGTCACCACTGCTTCCCAGTACGTCCCTCCAGGTGATGGGCCCGTATGCCGATGTCGAATGCAAGCTGACAATATGTGTTTTCTACGATACCAACAAATACGGATGCAACTATCATGCTGTATACCTAACCGGATTCGTCTGTAAATATGATGTGCCACCATCACTGCTTCCAGGTCATGGGCCAGTATGACGATGACGAATGCACGCTGCCAATGTGCGTTCACCACATTGCCACCAAACATGAATGTGACCATCTTGATGCTGTATACAGAACCGGGATTCGACTGTAAATATGATAGTGCCACCATCCCATCTTTGAGATTTGTCGTTGATCACACCATTAAAGGCGCTGTTATCTGAAACGTATTATCAAGAGTATTCAGTCAAAGTCCTTGTCTCCGTGCTGATAGTCCATGCTACTGAAAATGTCGTCGAACTGTTCGAGCTGACAATTGTTATCTTGCAAACAACTGCATTTCTCTACTCATGGTTCGTGACGTGGCTGTAGGATTGTTTTTGGTCATGTGGATAAGACGTCTGATTGTGATGTGCGACTGCTGAGATCTTACACGGCATTCCATACTTATCATCTTGAACCCATAGATTCTATATTCTGTCGACTGTCATATGATCTCAACATATGCGAGCATCAATATTGCGGTACGATTATCTGCAATCCCGATAGACTACAATCTTTTCTTCAATTCAAGTCAGACACATTCTGGTAGACAATTCTCCATCTTATTCGAGGCGTTACAACAACTGTTTTAGTCGGAAACAACTTTTCAAATGAGAACTGAGTATGAGACATTGCTGTGAAACCTCTACTTTTATACATACTAGAGATGACGCTACTGCCACCTTCTTTGCATGAATGTGATAAAAATGTAATCGTTTGCGTAACTCAGCATGTTATATTTGTCCTACAAACTTCACGTGTGTTTCGTGCCGTCTTCCTGGTATAACAATTTTTATGGCCAGTAGTGTAAATGATGAAACGTTGTAGTGTGCTATGAAAGTGACACATTGAAATTATATGTTCATAATAAAGATATAAAATGACTCGTTTTGGCATTATGGCTGTTGAATTAATAGTGCAAAGATTTTAATTTATGAAAATGAGTGTTCTACAGTACATTCAATTAATGATTTTTGCAGCACACTGTATTTAAACTACCAGAGTTATTTATCCTAGGACAGAGATGGCCAACCTTTTTTTGGTAAGAGTGACAATATTTGAAAATAAAAATATGCGTTCCACTTTCAACTTTTCCAACATATTAAAAATTATAAAAAGGTGAAAATTTTTTATTTGTTATTGACTGATTATGGGACGCAAATAACATTTTTTTCATGTCAGTCTAAATAGTGGAGATTTAAAAAAAATATAATAAATAAAACAAAATTACAAACTTTGGTTTTATTGCTAATAAACATTTTTTATATGTTCTGTCAGTAGGTTATGATTTAATAAAAATGAACAACTTGAAATCTTTTTTAATTTTAAATAATTATTCAAGAGTCAGTATTTAATTAATGGGGCTTTTGAATTTGTAGTTATTTTTACCAAGTCATCTATATCACAATTAATTCTTAAAGATGCTAACAAAATTAAGTATTTTAAATGCATATCGGTTAATCCCAAATGATATTTTGATTTCCTTATATTTATAATAAAAAAACATTTGTTCACACATGTATGTTGATTAAAACCCAGAACAATATCTGAAAGTCAAATCGTGTGAATTTGGAAAATTTCTTGTTGGTACAAAATTTTTAAAATTCAACACAACTAGAATCCAACATAAAACTGTGTATGCAACATAAATTGCTTATGCATTATTAAATAACTGCCCTGAAAGACAAAAAACACTGGCAAATTTTTTTATATTGATGTTACAAACTATCAGTTTTATAAAGAAAGAAATCAAAAAGCAAAGCAAAAACTGGAAAATTTGCAGGGTAGTTCTTCTTGTTTCTTTTCGCTAAATATTGACGTTAACTCAAAATACCCTGAAACACACAGTTGAACAAATACTTTCCGACGAGGTATTTTTATAATACATCTTATTAGAACAGTTAAAAAAATTGGTTATTTTGGTCAATATTTTTATGGAAAAATTCTATCATATGTATATTTCGTAAGAAATAATCTACATGCATGCCTCATGTAAAAATATAATCGGAAGAGATTGGTTTTAAGATAATTGTATTTTAACTTAAAGTAACTACTTTTAAAACTTGTTAATTATCACGGATAACACCCAGCCGAATGAGTTTTAAAAATTAAATATTCAAGAATAACTTTGCAATTGACTAGAATAGGGGTGAAACAATACCACAACCTATGTAAATGCAGGCAAATTATATTTTCAAAAGGATCACTGTTGCGAAAATTTTTGAATTACAATATAGAATAAAAAAATGCAGCATTTATGTTATTCAATGAATACTTTTGACATGGTTGAAATATAGCATTATATTTAATAGAATTTAACAACAGTATCACAACCTATGTAAATGCAGGCAATTATATTTTCAAAAGGATCATGATAGTAAAAATTGTTGAATTACGGTATAGAATAAAAAAAAAGGCATCATTTATGTTAATTCTATGAATACTTTTGATATTGTTGAAATATAGCATTGTATTTAATAGAACTTAACAACAGCATCACCAACAGGTGAAACAATATCACAACATAGTAAATGCAGAATTACATTTTAAAAAAATCGTTATTTATGTTGTTCAAAAATATTGTTGAATTATTTAATAGATTTAATAGCATCAAAAAAACAATATCGAACATATGCAGGTAATTATATTTTCAAAAGAATTTTACAAAAGAATTCATTTTTTACTATAATGATAGTTCAAGGAATACTCATTTATGTTATTCATTGTTGAAATATAGCTTAATATTTAATAGAACTTAATAGTATCACCAAATGGTGAAACAATATCGAACATATGCAGGTAATTATATTTTCAAAAGAATTTACTACAAAGAATTCACCAATTTTTACTATAATGATAGTAAAAATTACTGAATTAAGGTATAGAATAAAAGAAGGCATCATTTATGTTATTCAATGAATATTTTAATATTGTTGAAATATAGCATTATATTTGATAGAATGATAGCAGTTTGTCTTGTAACATTTTATCAAATATGCACGATAAAACTTGATAAAAGGTTTTTACCAAATGCAATGCAAATTTTAAATATGATTTTAACTTGAACTCAAATTGTGGGGCACATTTTTTTATTATTTTTAAATAAAATTTATAAAAGGAATAGGTAATTTTCTGTGCTCGTTTATATTCATCACTAATATAAAAAAATTAAATGTTCTAAAACATTTTCGGGTAAAATTTTAATACAAATAACATATGAAGTCTTTTAAAATGAAAGTCTTGATTATTTTTTCTTTTAAACTAACTAAAATTTCTTGCAACCATCCCTAATTACTCAGAGTTGAATAAAAAATTGATGATAGGTTTTATACATACATATATCAAATTAATTTCATTAGTACAAATTAAAAATATGAGCTAATTTAAATCGATGAAAATACACGATATTAAAACCAAAAGGGATGTAAATTATTTAGTTCATTTTAAAATATAAGCAAAGTAGGAAAAAACCTAAGAAGAGAAAAGGACTCCTAACTACTCATTGTCTTGAATTTAACTAGCAAGTTATTTGGATTCATTTTGGAGTAGGAAAAAAATCCAGACGAAAGCAGACACGTTTTAAGTAAATAATTTTAAAATTTTTTTTTTTTTTGGATATGTACCTTATTAACAAAATGGATTCAGTGAAAAGAAATTTAGCTTTAAATTTTTCTAGTTTCAAAATTACAATCAATAAACACACGTAGTACTATATAGTTTAAAAGTTAATGTTAATTTAATAATGTCCAACCTGTATACCAACAAGCATACTTTAAAATAGCCGCTTAAATTTTATTCCTTAGCATTAATTATACTATCATTATGTGTAAATTACTATTGTATTTTCAATTGTGCTGAAATTTTTCAAAAGTTAGTTATCAAAGATATGAGATAGGGAAAGGGATACTATCGTTATCTCATTTAAGGATGGGTATGATTTTTGCTGTTAACCATTCCTGTGGAATAATTCCGGGAAACCATATACTATTAAAGATATGAAGTAACAGTTGGAGATAATGTTCAGGAAATATTATCACTGCCAGGGCAAGTATTAGGAGCAGCCTGAATAGCATTTTTAAGCTCGCTAAAAGTAATAGTCCTATTGTAATGCTCTAATCATCGGAAAGATCAAAAGGAATAAACTAATGGTCTATGGGTTTATTGAAATGAGATGCTAACATATTAGCTTGTTGATTCGGAGTCTGATGGCCGAGTGGCTAGTGCTCTGGCGCTCGACATCACAGGTATCGGATTCGAATCCATGTGGTGCTATGGATGTTTGTAGCGGTTTGGAATCTACTTTAAGTCGTAAGTCCCGGTCTCTTATGACAGTAGAGCGTCACAGAGCCCAATCAGCTTCTTCTCCCCCTCATCATTCCCAATCTGTAAAGGGGCAACTCAGCTCTAAGCACAGTGGTGTGGTATGTTGTAGTAGTTGTAGTAGTTTATTGATTCGAAACTGTAATACCAAATTAGTATTTATAAGGAAGATCTTATTGCTGGCCGTTATTGTTTCTATTGTGAATTGCTTTAATAATTTTATATATTTTGTCGTTATTGCCGGTGGATGAAGGAACAGAATCCCAATAATGTTTCTTAAGCTCCGAAATGTAACGGTGAAGTAAGGCAGAAATTTTCTTATAAGATATCCAGAGTTCGCGAGGAAATTGAAATCGAGCTTGATGCAAAAATTTGGGCTTTTGTCATAAAAGGTTATTGGACAGAGTGTTCCACCAAGTGTAAACTATTTGTCATTGTGAATGACATAGATGGCCCCACGACCAAGAGGCTCTGCCATAACTCCTCCTCCTGTAACTCCATATAGGAAGAATGTCTTATACGGGGATGAAAAATGTAACAGCAAGGGCAGAAGAAGGAACGCGAGTGTGGTTGGAGGGGCAGTTGCTCAAAGACGTATTGTTGGAATGTGAATAAATACTTTATATATCAACTGAAAGTGTGCTTATTTATAAGGACAGTAAAAGAAGCCAACACAAGGGAATGTCGGCTACTAAGAGATTTCATAGTGTTTCTTATTATTAAAGTGGGCATGGGACAAGAAAGTCAGAATATGATGCAAAAGTGCGATCGAGATTTTGCTGATCATGAAGGAATAGATGAACTTTAGATTAAATGATGATCGATCTGCAAGTGTTTTGTGAAGAAACGAGTTGAAGGGATAACTACATTGGAAAATGATCACTGTCAAAAGCAGGGGTGGCCAACCCGCGGGCCGCATGTAACCCGCCTTGGAAGTTTTTCCTGCCCGTGAGATTTATCACACTTTTATAAAATTATTTATTTTATAATGACCAAAGTAGGGAAAGCCAATATATTAAAAAATACATTATTTGTGCATCCATATAGTCAAAAATTGGCAGTCGAAATAATGAGAAAAAATTAACTTTGATTTTACAATAATATTCTTGAGAATAATTCTCCCAGATATTGATAATATATGACAAATATTGGTATAAATGACAGATATATAGAGAAATTTTCCAATTTGATAAATCTGGCACAAAAAGTTATCACTTTTGGTTCAATTTATTACTGCGAATCATTTTTTTTCCCCCGAAAATGAAATTTGCCAAACACAAAACACGCTCAACCATAGCGGAAGCTAACCTGCAACACCCATTACGATGTGCAAATACCCAAATTGAGATCGATTTGAAAAGCTAAGTGAAAAAGTGAAGAAACAAATATCGCACTAGTAAAATAAATATTTTTTAATGATTTCTTTTTTTTTTATTTCGCTTATATTTATATGTTTTTCTATATTTTATTTTGAGTGTCATATATTTCTTTACAGTGTGCGTTTAGTATCATTATTATTATATTATCTAAGTTTACATGCAAGAATAATAATGAACACAAAAACAATAACTCATTATGTTTCAATTTTTCACTCCAAAAAATGTCTACAGTGGGTCTAAATCTAAAAGAAGGATTATAATTTTATATGCGGCCCGCGGAGTTAGGATGTATTTCCAAAGTGGCCAGCAAGATCATTTGGGTTGGCCACCCCTGCTAAAAGTATCAGAGTGAATAAAGTAAGATAAATTGAGATATGTAATCCGCAATGGCTATGGAGAGATCAATAAGAGATGTAGAAGTTGGAAAATCTCGTTGCATATTTTCAGTAACTTAAAATATAAATCCTAATGAATCACGTTAATGTGCAACTATAATTACAGATAGTAACAAAAACTAATATTATGGAAATAATATAACACGGAAGTTTGATAAATATTATTCAGGATAATTCTTTATTTGAAAAATGGTTATCGAATAATGCATTAAAAATATTTTTACTAATCTGAAGAAGAAGTTTGAAAAATTATTTTAAAATAACGCATATTTTATAATTACTGATAAACTCTAAATTTCTTTTTCAATCACTTAATTCCATAGATAATGCTATACGTTATATTATGAAATAAAATCTTACCTTTGTATACGTCTGCTTTGGAATAAGTTCAAATTGATGTACGTCTTTGGTATACGAAAATGTAATAGCAAGCGACGTAAACCGAAGTTTCACTGTACTGGGGTGAAAACTTTTCATGATGATGTTGAAGATTATTGGAGCTCATTTCCGCGGGGACAAACATAAAAGAATGAAAACATTGGCATTGCCCAGAGGTTCAAGGAAATCGTGAGAACTGAAAACACTTCAAAATTGAATTTAGGTAGGTTAGAGCAGAACATTCCTGGGTCTTTTAAAATTAGAGTGCGGTTCATAGTGTTCGATCTCTTGAATGGCCAGATGTTGGTGGTCGTCAATAGTATTGAAGAATATTTCTGAAGTTTTTTTCCAGCACTTTTTGAGAGGTAGCAGGGAGATGGTGAAAACTTTTCAAGCACCTTTGGCCACAAAAACAATGAAACGATCAGCTTCCGGTCTAGACTGCCAAAAGAATCTTTGATTGGACACTTGACATCCAATGAGATAATCTGAGAATCCAATCCTGGTTCTTGTGCTGAATGGAAGGGGAAGTCTAGTGTCAAATTACAGTAGGAAAATAAGTCAAAATGTCTTGTTCAGCGTAATTTAAACAATTGTTTTTTTTTCTTCTAATGCAGCTGGCAAACAGACCGTGACTTTTCGCCATAAGGGCTGCACCGATGTTACTCACTTTGCATAACCCAGGGGGCGCGTGTAACTTGATGGTAAGCTACGGACGCGGAGTAACAATGTCCCCGCAGCGCTCTATGATCCTATTAGGACCGGGACCTACGGCTTTAAGTGGATTCCGAACCACTACAAACACCCATGGCAACGTCGGGATTCGAACCCGATACCTGTGGTACCGAACGCCAGAGCTCTAGCCATTTGGCCATCAGGCCCCATTTAAACAATTGTTCTTAATAGAAAAATTCATTCCATTTAATTTTTAGATTAGAATGTATCAAGTGAGACGAAATATTCCTAATAAAGATGTGATTAAATATTTTAACCATTTAATAAAGTTCATGTTAATTTTTTAAGTTTTATTTGAATTAATATACATATTTATAGATTTTTAATTTTTTTTTTTTTTTTGACTTGACAAATTAATTTATTTCTTCTGTATCAGAAATAGCCATATTCGACTATATTTGTTTTTCTTATTTGGTGGTTTAGGCGGGACACAATCCTCAAAAATTTATTTATTTATTCTGTATCAGGAATAGCCATGTTCGGCATTTTATTACCTGGTGATTTTGGCGGGGACATAATCCTTAAAAATATATTTATTTCTTCTGTATCAGGAAAATCCCTTTTCGATATTTTATTTGTTTTTCTTACCTGGTGGTTTTGGCGGGGACATAATCTTTAAAAATGTATTTATTTCTTCTGTATCAGGAAAAGCCGTTTTCGACATTTTATATATATATATATATATTCTATATATATATATATATATATATATATATATATAAAATGTGGGTGGTAATGGTGGTTTTTGGCGGAACATAATCCTTAAAAATTAATTTATTTCTTCTGTATCAGGAATAGCCCTGTTTGACATTATATTTGTTTCTTATCTAGTGGTTTTGGCAATACATAATCCTTAAAAATTTATTTATTTTTTCTATATCAGGAATAGCCATGTTCGAAATTATATATATTTTATTTCTTATCTGGTGATTTTCGCTGGATATAATCCTTAAAAAGTTATTTATTTATTCTATATCAGGAATAGTCATGTTCGACATTTTATTTATTTTATTTTCTGATGGCTTTGGCGGGACACAATCCTCAAAAAATATATATTTTTTTAATTCATTTATACTCACCAGGTTGCCATACAGTTCATAAAAGTATAAAAATCGTCTGTCTAATCCACATTTGTTAAAATTTTCTTCTGATCATAATAATACAGCTTCATTATACTTTAACGATTGAAGTATTGTACCAAAACAAGATTTTTTTTAATAAAAATAATTACTTCATTCAATTTTATTGATTAATATGAACATTTTACAGTGATAAATTAATTATAATTAATTCTGTAATGATCATTGCTTTCTGGATTAAGAGTATAGTGAGATGTAATGATTAAGAAATAAAGCTGCAAAATTATAGACCATCCTATATTTCTCTGCAAATGAACTTTTTAAATGATGAATACGTTCATTTTTCGAATTTGACTTTTTAATTTTATTTTACATCATTAAAACTCTTTTTTAATAACTTTCCACTTGGTAGTGAAAAAAAAATTTGTTCTTAATGATGACGTTTGAAATTATTAAGAAACCGAGTTTCAGAAGAAAGTGAAAACTGATCATTAAAATAGTTCCCAGTTCAAATTATGTTTCCGCATCTTTAAAAATAATAAATTCGTTATTCATTGAACTCATTGTAGCATGGATATTATTATGAGACGAGTTTTTGAGATGGATAATTTTTGTGAATTTAATTTGCTTTTTTTCAAAAAGTTTTGCGACATTCGCATTTAATGGATATACTAAAATGACACTGAACCTTATTATTTTGAGAGCGAATGAATCTGATTTCATTTGTGAAAAAACTTCACTAACTTATAAAAAAAATTAATTTAAGTATGATTTTCAACTTAAGGTTAAGATATACTTAAGGTCAAATATTTCAGAACTAAAGCCAAATAAATTGTATTCCAGTGGATACCATCACACGTGGGAATTAAAGGTTACGAAGCAGCAGATTCACATGCAAAAAAAGGAAAACATGTGAATATTGGACAGAAACAAATTCCACCAGAATTTTTCAAGATATATATTCGTAGAGAACTTCTTCAGAAACTGAAAGATAATCTCATAATTAACCCTTTGCACTCGAAGGCTCCGGAACGGAGCCATTTAAAATTTGTCTTCAAGCTCGAGGGCTCCGCTACGGAGACAATGCAAATAACAATATCAATAATGCGTATATCAAACTTACATGTGAATATGATCTTTTCACTAAAATCGCTTCGAGGTGCTGGTACTACGAATGAAAAAAAAATTCGAGTGCAAAGGGTTAAATCTGAAGGCAAAAAGTGGCGCACTATTCAAGACAGCTGGAAAATCTTTAACATTAAACCACGTAAAGAGGCGGTTGCTAACTTTCGATTAAAAACTGGAACACGATTGTCTTGCGGAACACCTTAACAAGATAGGTGTCCTCGCCTCGACCACTTGCCCAATGTGTAGAACCAGTACAATGAATTCAGAACATCTTTTGAAATGTTCGGGACTGAACAGGGAAGCTCAGCTCCTAGGAGAAGTTTTACAATTGTATTGAAGCCAAAAGTCTCATGGACTGAAATAAAGTTTACTCTCTCCCCCTTTGACTTCTTGTGGTGTGTGAGACCAACTTATTGTCGATTACTGTATGTTTGCTTTGTTCCTTTGTGTGTGATCCTTATTGCAATAGATTCGTTTCCAATAAAGCCATATGTTACAACAACAGTATGGTTTTCATATAATTGTTCTAATGTTGATGTTAGCAGATTTCGAAGACTTACAAGTAATATAAAAAAAAAAAAAAATTTAAAGTCAATTCCTACTTTTTTTTCACTCTATTGCAGAAAGTCCTTTATAAATAATTTTCATTCATTTTTTCTAAGTTTATCTGGCTTCATCTATTGGTAGATATATGCAACTTAAATCTAAAAAAATACTAAAATTAATGAATTAATATTTGAAAAAAACTGTATTAACATCCAGTGTCATCCACTACAAGTTCAAAAAAATGCATTTGAACTTGAGTGGATGAATACAAAGTATTTTATGAACGATTGAACATTTGAACAAGATATATATAGGGAGAGTGTGAGCTAATAGAAGGAATTGAAAAAGTGTTTCAGGACACATTTTTACTACACCTACAATTTTTAAAACCTACCTGTGTGCTAATGAGGCTCCTGGAATCTTCTTATGTTATTTGTTTGAGCTCAAAAAGGAACAAAAAATTACGTTTGTATAAAGTGTGCACAACGGAAGTTAAACTTCATATTATATGTCTGTGGTGGAAAAGAGAAAATTTCGGATTTTCATCAACAATACTTATTTAAGAGGTAGATATAATTTATTAGATTATTTTAAATTTGAGTACCGAGTAATTAATCGTTTTCTTTCGTAGATCAGAAAAAAAAAGAATAACGGGTTTATTAGTAATTACAGTATGATACGAAAACGCTGGGTTTTAGTCTTTCTACGGTTGTTTGAGAAAACTGTATCTATTGCTGTTCTATAGTTCATAATATGCAAAATTTTTTCCATTTCAAAACTAATTTCTCCTCCAAAAATTATGGCTTGATGGTACCACACGCTTCAGGTTCGAATCCTGGCAGTGGCATGGATGTTTGGGAGTGGTTCGAAATCCACGTTAAACTCTAGATCCCGATCTGTTTAGCCCATGGTGAGCAAAAAATGATCATACAGCGTCAAATCAAACCTACTTCTCTTCCAATACCTCCCCCCCGTAGTCTTTGCTGTAACGATTGGATGGCGTTTTTAAAAATGAATATTGTTTTTTTTTAATGCCCTCTAGCACTTACGGGCTTCATAGCTGAATGACTGGCGTTCGGTGCCACAGGTTTAGGGTTCGAGTCCCGACGGAGACATGGATGTTCGTAATGGTTCGGAATCCACTTTAAACTGTAGGTCGGGGTCTAATATGACTGTTGTGTAGGGTTAACAACCCTACTCAGTAAAAGAAAACCTTTCCTGTCTTGAAATAGTATGCCAGTAGGCAGACGGCCTTGGTCTACTATGGGGATGTTACGCCCATGAAGAAGATGTTCTAACACTTAATTAAACTTTGCACACAAAATTTTTAATTGTAATTTATTCATTCATAATAGGTAACGAAAGGACTTCAGGATGAAGAAATATTTCACTTTCAATAAATTTTTATGAATCATTTTATTTAAAATTTTATTTCTTAAAAAAAAAAATAAATAAACAGTAAGCTAATAAAAAAAATATTACAAGATCTTTTTGTAATTGAAATTGGGCTAGCACCAATTCGTTTCCAAAAATGAAAATGACGACGAAATCTAATAACTTAAAGCAGCAAAATTCTTTTTCAAAAAGAAAAAAAAAGAAAAGAAAAGGAGTTATATATCTTTTGTATTATTGATAAGGGTCGCTAAGTTTTTCGAGCATAAAAAAATTATGCTCAAGTCAGCAGTTCCTATTTGATAAGTATTAACGCATCTCACCAAGACCAAAAACAAATTACTTTGGAATTAGGGTCAGATATCGAAATAGGGAAATATAAATAAAAACCAGTGTCTCGGAAAATATTTCCCGACATCCTTTTACCAGTTGTATTTTTTCTCTTTTTTTTTTCCCCTTGATATATGACACGTCATTAAACAACCAATATGTTATTTGAGCTTTCATTTTTCATAACTCTGGGAAATATCGCTATTAAAGAAACTTATTATTCTTCTGACTTCAGAAAATTGTGAATATATTTATGAATATTTTTTTTCAATTCCTACTATTAGTTCACACTCTCCCTATATATATTTATATATATCTTGTTCAAATTTTCAATCGTTCGTAAAATACTTTTTATTCATCCACTCATGTTCAAATACATTTTTTTAAACTTGTAGGGGATGGCACTGGATGTTAATACAGTTTTCTCAAATATTAATTCATTCATTAAATTTAATTCATTAATTTTAGTTTTATAGGTGAGAACAACATTTCTCTTATATAAGATATTTAGCAGGATATAAATTTAAGAATAAATACCTTCAGTGGCGAAGCGTGTGGAAAAAAATTACTTTTCAGATTCTTTTTTCATTCTGGGTTCTAGTCTGAGTCAAGGAGGGAACAAAATGGAAAATGAAACATGTGAATAAATGAGTGAGAGAGAGAGAGAATTTTTTCTAACTTAAAAAAATGAATGAAAATTATTTATAAAGAACTTTATGCAATAGAGTGGAAAAAAAGTAGGAATTGACTGAAAAAAAATTTTTATATTACTTGTTTATTATTATTTTGCTAATTTATTTATTAGTTTGTAGTTAAATAGTAAGAGACGAACTCCCTTTTAAAAATATATACATATATACATGTGTGTGTATATATATATATATGCCGCTCGTGAGCATTAGGGTGGAGGTTCACACAGCTTGGCGGCTTTGTTGTAGGCACTATTTCAAAAAAAGAGGGGCTCGATGGAGCTTGCGATGTTCAGCATCTTGCTTCATTAGTCGGGCGACCTGGTGGGAGTTTTCCGGGTTTTCTTCCATACGATATGCAAATACGGGGTAGTTCCTCTCCAAAAAGTCCCCCTGAAAGCGCTGCCCTCCTCCTTCATCGTCACGAAGTCAAGTCAGACTTCTATCTACGAGTGCTCAACAAACAAAAGTTTCACCCCCCAATTGGCTAGCACTCTGGTCTTTGGTACCACAGGCTCTATGTTCGAATCCTGGCGGTGACATGGATGTTTGTGAGAGGTTCAGAATCCACTTTAAACGGTAAGTCCCGGTCTGTTTAACCCTCGTGTGCACAAGATGATCATAGAGCGACAAACCAAATCAAACCCCCTTTCCTTCCTTCCATGAGACTACACTGGTTCTTGGACTTGGTCTAGATGTTGCTGTCTACCAATGGAATAAGAAAATATATATATATATATATATATATAACACATATAACCTCGCATTGTACGGAGTTAGAAAATAAAATTTATAAATCTTTTATTAAGATTCACGTCTGCTCAAAGTGGCATCTTCTTTCATCTCTAGCCATGAGATACTTTCCGATTTTCTGATATCTCTGCATTTTCTATAAATCTGCTCTTCGTTTGGAATCAATTCAGGTCTGATTGAAATATTTCCATTCTTGGGCGGCATTGCAAATTTAACAATAACAGTTCAACTAACAAAATTACTTTCTACAACCCGATTAAGCAACCCTATAAATAATTTCTTCCTCTTCCATACTATACTCACCCCTATGATTATCAAATTTCGAACATCCGGAGACGGGAAAGTAAGAATTCTTTGAATTGAATTACAGTAACCTCAATCAATTGATAACTTCAGGATGACTCATTAGCTACTTTTTCAGAGGTACAGGGATCTTGATTAAACTGGGACCATTTTTATTGATAAAATGACAATGCAAATTGTTTCTTATTTATTAAACAAAATTTTAGGTAGTTGCTATTCATCGGCTCATATGCTTCATTTATTTTACGTCAGCTTATCTACGAATAATATAGCAGCATAAAAAAAAATGTCAACCATGAAAAATTAGCCAAATTGGCGTAAAACCTAATTGGGTAATTTTTTAACTAGTACTACTTCACACCACATCACTGTGCCTAGAGCTGAGTTGCCCCTTTACAGTTTGGAAAGGATGTGGGTGAGAAGTCTGATTGGGCTCTGTGGCGCTGTACGGTCATGTGAGACCGAGACCTACGGCTTAAAGTGGCATAGAAGACATGAAATAGACGACGTTAAAATGGAAAATTATAATGTTTGCAAAATTGAGAATATGCAAACTTTGTCTGTATATAAGACGTAAAAGGCGACCTGTAGCATTCCTTCTATAGGAGGAGATTAAAAACAATTGACATGCTTTGAAAGTTTTTTAACAGTGATTACGATGTCTCGGCAAGATGGTTTAGCTGAATAGGTAACCTGCATCGATCAAACTACTACACCACATCACTGTGCCTAGAGCTGAGTTGCCCCTTTACAGTTTGGGAAGGATATTGGTGAGAAGAAGTCTTATTGGGCTCTGTGACGCTCTACGATCGTATGAGACCGGTACCTACGACTTCAAGTGGATTCCAAACCACTACAAACATCCATGGCACCGCCGAGATTCGAATCCGATACCTTTTAGTACCGAAAGCCAGAGTGCTAGCCATCAGGCCCCTACCATCGAACAAACGCAATCCGTTGTAGCGGAAGCATAAGTTTCTCAAATTGTCATTTCCAGACTATGGAATCGGTTTTTGGAAACAAAATGTTCGCCGAGGATCAGGGCAAGGTCGCACGTGTGCACCAACACAAAATGAGGATCGGTATTCAGCACTAACAGCCAGAAGAAACAGCACTATGAACGCTACTATCTTTTATAAAACTATAATCCTAAGAGTTAAACTTCCAAAATTATTAGATTGTTTTGGCACGGCTCGACCAAAATTGTTTTTTTTGAGCCAATAAACAATATCTTTCTCAACTAACCTAGTGCTCAAGCCAAACCTTTAAACATAAAAACAACAAAAATATAAAAACAAGTAATATAAAAAAAAAAAAAAAAATTTTAAGTCAATTCCTTCTTTTTTTTTTTTTTTTTCTCACTATATTGCAGGAAGTCCTTTATAAATTTTCATTCATTTTTTTAAGTTTATCGACGCTATCTATTGGTAGATACATGTAACTTAAATCTAAAAAAAAACTAAAATTAATTCATTAAATTTAATAAATGAATTAACATTTGAAAAAATTGTATTAACATCCAGTGTCATCCACTACAAGATAAAAAAAAAATGTATTTGAACTTGAGTGGATGAATAAAAAGTATTTCATTAAAGATTGAAAATTTGAACAAGATATATATAGGGAGAGTGTGAGCTAATAGAAGGAATTTAATAAACAGCATTCAAAATGTACCAATAATTAACTGAGACTATTAAAGAGAGGAATGCTCCCTTTGTTAAAAATTCTAGACCACCAGAGGGAGTTGGTGGTTTTTAGGGGAAGGGAATTTTCCTTCTCGAAAAAAAGTCTTCCAGGAGATTTCCCTAACTCATTTAGGATCTTCCTTTTTTAAATTTAATTGTTGGTGTACTTAACAGAAAACGATTTCAAAAACTGTCTCGCATTTCATTAGAATCCAGGTCAGTCGAAAGTTCATCTCACAATGAGAATACACTGGAATATAATGGCAAAGAAATAGTCTTGTTATAATATAATTCAATTAAATAATTTATTATAACTTGGAAAGTTTTAACCTTGTGACATGTGATTAATTCAAGTTGTTACTCGAAGTTTTTATCTAGTTATTTTAAAGCAATTATTTATCGAATACTATATTTTAATCGATTTTGTGGAATTGTAAGAATTAATTTTAATATTTTCTAGAAATATTGTTTGTGGCAGCTTTTAAAACCCCTTACACTGCAATTAATATAAACTGCCTCGGCATAACTGGTCCTTAACCATTAAAAACCTATCTAACATTTAAATTATATTAGACAGGTATAAAGTATGAATGAGAGTCATTCAAATAAGTGTTTGTTAAAAGTTAGAGCTGCATCCGTTTTAAAAAGCAATCATTTCAAATAAACTGATGATATCAAATTTTTTTTAATATGGATCATGTTTAAAGTTTATATGAGTAAAAATATTTGTTTCTTCATATTTTAGAATTGAGTACATTTAAAAAAAAAATACATAATGTTCTGCTATGAAATAAGACATCTGAGTAGAATACTGAATAATATTTATTGCAATAAAAAATAGAATTCACAAGATTCCTTTTTCGTTTCAGTTCTGGATTATTAACAATGAGAAATGTCCTTCAACATGAGTAATGTACATATGATACATTGAGAGGACAACGACACACATACTGAAAATGATACGAAAATTAAGGTATACAGGGATGATTGCGAGTAACACTACATGTCAGATTTTCAGAAACTATACATGAAAAAAATGTATACTCCTACCTTCCTACCAGAACTACAATATGCAGAGGAAGCACATCTTACATTGAAAAAAGATTTTAAATTTCACGTTACAGATATTCAATCATATTTACTCCAAAGATGAAAAAAATAATCATTTTCGAAAAGATATTTTTCTGTACTTGTACCAAATTACACATTCTCCATTTGGAAATGAATCCAACATGAAGTTTTATAACACAAGCATCCCTGTGCAAATTATACACGTAACAGTAACATTTGTAGAGAAAAGATACTAAATTCAATTTACTCATGAGTCAATTAAGTATATTTTACATTTTAAAAATAGTCAAACATGAAAAAAGAGGTCTTGAAGAATGATAAGGGGGAAATAATGTTTGTTTTCTTTAGTAAATAGCAAATGAGTCATTGCAAATATGGCATGTCACATTCAAATGACTACTATGCTATAACCAAATTTATGATGGATTTCAAAAAGATAACTATTTGGAACTGTAGTCGGGGCAAATCTAATCTGAATCTACTCATGCATATAAAGAGTTTAACTTACATTTAACCATTCATAATTTTGCATCATAATAATTAAGAGTGCATCTTCTAAATTATGTCAAAGATTCAATATTAGTTAATAATATGTGACATATACAAATTCCTTGTTTATGAATTACTGCTTCACTGCAAGCAACAATAGAAAGATGAATGTGAAAATGCAGAATAAAAATCAAAGTTCGGTTTGGATGTTTGGTAATTTCAACCTGCTTTGGTCGTAAGGATCCAATCACCTCCGAAATATTTTGCAATGTGCTCATTTTTCCTTGAGATTTTGTTTAGACATCCCTAATTAATATAATTTAGGAGCTATAAGAATCAGAAAAGTCAGATAAATTAGATGAATGAGGTGAAATATTGGTATCCAAATTACATAAATGCAGAGTGATTATTAACTTGACCTATATTTCTGCCTTAAGATAGAAGAATTTTACAAGTTAAAATATGGAATCGCATTGGCTGTCGAGTTCAGAGAAGTCTTGCCCCCCGAGTACAGATCACAATAAAAGACTAGATAAACACTCTTCCAAATTAAAAATAAAAATTATTCAAATTACCAACATAAAAAAAAAAAAAAAAAAAAAATATTTTGCTCATTGAGAAAAACTACCGTAATTTTGTGTCTATGATCTCTAGATTATAAATTAAAAAATATTAAATAATTAAGATGCCAATCAAGATTTCCAAACTTGTCATCTTTATAAGTTTTCTCTGCTGTCTTCAGATTCTTAAACATATCTTTTTTCCAGTTTAAAAATCTTCAATTTATAACATATTTTTATAAATATAATTATTTTATAAATATAATTTTTCTATAAATATAATTCTTGCAAAAAAAAAAGTTTGCTAGTTTTATGCTTAGAAAGCCGAAATATAGCTTGACTGGTACATCAAAAACAGGGTGAAATCTTGCAGGGATTATAGACAGAAAATTACAGTAAATCAGTAAAACTGTTTACATAGAATAAAAACTAAATATTTAAACACAGATCAAAACAGAACAAAATTACAATAACATAACAGGGAAAAAGTTGTGACAGCTTTCTAATGCATTAGAATGCAATATAATATTAATCTACTGTAAACCAGGAAATTTAATTTCTTACTATGTTAAAAACCTGAATATTTCATAATTAAATTTATGAATAAAATCTTAAAATTGCTGATATAAAAATTTTTGACAATCAATTTTGGTATGAGTTCTCTCATAGTATGAATTTTATATTAAAAGAAAACAAACTTCAAAATCATGCTAAGAATATAAGAGCAATAAATTAAAACTGAAATTAAGTTTTTTCATTTACAAAACTAATTCATCACAAAATGAAAACAAAAACTATTTCATAACGTCATTATTTACATGAAAACAAGGGAGGGGAACAGAAACATTTCCCCCTCCCCTTCACCTACAGCATCTAGTCAATCAAGATGCATAGAAATCAAACTTTGGTAACAAAGTTTAAAAATGATACATAACTTGGATGCATAATCCAATCATGGATTGCATCTGTCAGTTTGGGATATTTCTCATCAAGGATTTTATTTTGATATTGTGTGAACTAAAATTTTAATCGTTAAAAATTGAAATTCCTCTTAAATGATATATTCTTTCCCTGTGAACTTACTCATCTTGAATCCGTCCGACTCAGCCTTTTGCCAATTTTACATGCAATCCGTAAATGGACTATAGGTTATCCGATATTAAAAGAATTTTATTATCAATTTTTTTCAATACTCAAATCCTTAATTTCTTTTAGAATTTATAATTTTATGACAAACATTATTATTTATTCATCAATAAAAGAAAAATTTCCAACAATTGATAACTCATATCCCAGTGTATATTCTCCACGTCTAATTTTTATACTGTCACTTTTTATTAATATAAAAAAAGTCTTAGATTTTAAATCACAGTCTTAAGACTTTAAATCGGAAAAACTATACTTTTACCAAACATTTAGTCAAATGAAATATTGAATACAAATTAAAAAGTAATATTAGCAATATCTGAATCTGTAAAATCCTGTGAATTTTTACAAGTTAATAACTATGCACTTAATAAATTAAAATAACACATCACATTTAAATATTCTCTTCAATTTCGTTTCACATTAAATACTGTTTTGTGCGTTGGGACAATAATAGAATTTAAAATTTAAATTTGTTTTAAAAAGCATCTTAAGCACTTTTAGTTATCAACAATCAGATTTGAAAAAAGACAATACATACAAATAGTAATGAACCAACTTATTTACATCTGAAGGTGGAATCTGACACAATCTCAAAAAAAAAAAATTATTGGTGTAATTCTAAGCAAGTCGAACCATTCATTGATGGAAGTGGGCAAAAGTAAACTTCTTGTATATTACAAATATACAAAAACTTTCATTGTCACAGATGATGCACATTTCTTCCTTCAATAGGAACAGAAATGTTTGAGTATTAAAAATAGTGGTCATTAGTGAATACTGTTGTGTCAAAGGATTAGTATTGCTCATAGGGAAAGTTCTTTATGGGTCCTATGACACAGCACTGTCTCGTAAAAACCACATTCATCGTACAAAAGTCATTAAAATCTTTTGCAAAAGTTAATTTTTTACCACTTCTGTGGTGATTTAAAGGATGGATTTTATTCTCCTTTAATTCGATTCTTCTGGCAAGATGTTCGTGCCCAGGAGACGGCCATTTTGAAGATTCTGAAAAATTAAATTTTTATTATAGGAACAAATTTTGAAAACAAATGAGAAATGTATAATTATCACCGTGAACAAAATTATTTCATTCCATATTCAAAAATATATGAATTTGTAATATGAAACCAATCCTTTTTATAATTAAAACTGACTATATAGGAAGAAATGCTATATGTAAAATGTAATTGATTAATCTTAAATTATGTATGTTTGTTTGTTTATGAAACCTTTCCACATTTTATCCCAAAAAAATACACAAATTAAACAAAAATTCCACAAATTTTAAAGCCACTGGTATGATACTCAAAGCTAGGAGGAAAAGAATATTGAAGAAAAAAAATGTATACTCTGCCCTATTAGATGCATATAGAGAGCTATACTATATATATATATATATGTTGTTGTTGTTTCTTATCCCACTTGGCTGGCCAAGCCCACGAGGCCATACGTACTCATGGTTGAAGGGGAAGGAAGCAGCTTCTGTTGCGATGGAGCACCCATAGGTAGAAGCCTGACTTTTGCTCCGTGACGCTCTTACAGTCATAGAAGACCGGGACCTACGGCTTAAAGTGGATTCCGAACCACTACAAACATCCATGGCACCGCCGGGAATCGAACCCGAAACCTGTGGCACCGAGAGCTAGACACTCGGCCATTCAGGTCCCAAATTTGCCAACGGCACGCGGTGTTCCCAGGTGGTCACCCACCCAAGTACTGACCGCGCCCAATGATGCTTGACTTCTGTGATCTAACGAGAACCGGTATATTCAGCATGGTACGGCCGTTGGCACAATATATATATATATATATATGTGTATATATATATATATAAAAGGTGGGAGGAAAAAGTTAAATAAAATATTATAAATAATATAAAATAAAAAGTAAATCATACCTTGCCATCAAGTTTTATAGCTTTTTTTCCATTTTCTGATTCCCATATTTCTATTTTGACTCCGGCAGCACCTTTATAGTTACTCCACTAGAAACATGAAATGAGTTGAGAATTCAATTCAATAAATATTTTTAAAATTTTCTATTGTCATTAATGTGTTGACGAATTGAATACAATTTATAAAAAGTAATTATGAATTAAAATATGTAATTATGTGCCACAATATGCAATTCACAATTGGAAAATAAAATAGTGATGATTGTCCCTTGTATTAAAATAATTTAGTTTATTTTCTTTTTTCTATATTGGATTCCCTAAAATTGTCAAAGTGAACTAAATAAAATTAGCTTTATCTAAAGGAAAACACTTATTTACATTAAAACCTAATTTAAATGCTGAATTTGGCTAAAACTTTGTTTACAATACCTTAAAATTGCAACTATTAATTCAATTAAAATGTATTATGTTTGAAATATATTATTTCTTCAGAATAAATTTAGATAAGCTTTATAACAGTTTTATATAGGTGGAACTATTTGTTCCAAGTTATTCTAATTCCTGCATTTAAATAAGACAAAAGATTTCTAAAAGAAAAAATTTTAAAAATCAAGATTTGATAAAACATCAATAAAAGGATCGAGATTTACTCATTTAATTATAAAATTAAATGAGTAAATCTCAATCTTTTTCATATATCCCTGTTATATCTGCAACACTAATATAAATTGTACTTCCATAAATGCATTTCAAAATATTTCTTAAAATACATTTGCAAAAACTTTATATCCATCTACCCTATCCATCCTTTTTTAAAGCAAGTTTAAAAGCTAAGACAAAGGCAAAAGTATCAATGGATAAAATCCTTTACTTACTATTACAAAATTCATCAAGCAAAATTATCCATAATTCGTAAAAAATTTAACAAAGTTGTAGAAAAAAAATCCATAGCATAGAATGAGTGCATTGCTTGTGTAAGGAAAAAAACTTGTTTTACTTAATTAAACTTGGGGGGACTAGAGAAACAGCAAGAAAGCTCTTTGATTGGTTTGTCGATTGAAGGCAAAAGTTGTGCAAAACTGCTTATGAAATTGATACTTATACATTAAGATATAAATTGATATAGTAAAAAAAATTGTTCATAATAAACACTACACAAAAGCAAAAAGAAATAAAAAAAGTGAACATACAGTGTGTGAGTGAGCACATGTGTTATTCCATAGATTTAAAAATGTTTTAAAATGTATATGTAATGTATGTAAATATATATGTATGCTTTTAAATATATATATATATAAAAATGCTGTAAAATGTACATTTAAATTAACAAAAAAAAATTTTTTTATTATTATGAGGAAATGAATATAATGTATTTAATCTTGAAATTTAGGTGACAAGTTTTTATTAAATCTTGACATTGTTGAATTATATTAAATCTTGAAATTGTTTTTATTTATATTATACATAGAATTAGTCGAAAGATGTAAGGTATTTTTTTTTTCTATTGATTTAATAACACAAGTGGGTAAAGGATATTCACTGTTTTCCTACAGTTATGTAAAAGTATCAATATGATAATTTCAAATGTAACCAAAATTTAGGGAATTCTTAAAATATGAAAGGTAAAAATTTAATAAATAATACAAAAATTCCCGTATACACACTGAAATTTATATATATTCCCAGAAATCAAATTAATGTGCAGAATATTTTTTTTTTTGTAAGATATTAAAAATTTTAAACAGATATTCAAATAGAAATAAATATACAATTACTAATTTCAATTTTAGATACATCATAGAAATAACATTATGTATTTAATTAGATGTTTATTTAATTTATTTATATTTAATGTTGAATTTATTGTAAATTAACTAAAATATTAATATTTTTAGTTTCCTCTATTAATGAGTTTTGCACAAATCAAATACAGTAGTACCTCGACATACGAGTGCCCCAACATACGAGTTTTTCGAGATTCGAGCCGACGAGCAAGTGATTTTTTGCTTTTAGTTACGAGCGAAATTCGAGATACGAGTCCGGTTCTGTTCGGTTCGTTAGTAACACGCAGTCGCGCCATCACGATCAGTTAGCAGCGTGCTTCCGCTGTGATAAGTTGTGTAGTTGTGTTCGCGTTTTGTGTTGCGTTTACATTTACAGTTGTAGTTCGTTTATTTTTATAACCATGGATCGGAAAAATACTGAGGTTATGCAAGAAATTGGTTTTGAGGAGTCGGAGGAGGAGGTTATTTCTACAAGTGAGATAAAGGAGATCTTAGGAATGTGGGAGAGTGTTTCACAGTTCGTGGAAAAAAAACACCCAGAAAAAGTTGCAACAGGTCGTGCATCTGACCTTTTTAATGACACCTGCCTAACTCATTTCCGGAACATTCTGAGAGGGAGGAAGAAACAAACCTCCTTGGACATGTTTTTTTCTAAACGGCCTACAGGTGAAAGCGAGAAAAATGTAGTGAAAAAGGCAAAGACCAGTGAGGATATCTAATTTATTTCTTTACATTCTCTTTTTTGTTTTTGTGCAATAAATATTTGATATTTATAAATACGTTTTTATTATTCAAAACCACGTAACAAAAATAACTGGGGTGACATTTTGGAGGTTGGAACGGATTAATGGTAGTTCAATTGTTTTGTATGGGGAAATTTGCTTCGAGATACGAGTAATTCAAGATACGAGCAAGGTTGCGGAACGAATTAAACTCGTATGTCGAGGTACCACTGTAGTTGGAAAACTAGCGATAGCAGACTTTCTCTTCCAAATCACCATTTTAAAGTTTTTTGAAAAACAGAGAAATATTTCTTACATCTAATCCAGCCAGTTCAGCTATCCCATTATTGACAAGGCCATCTGGATCAGTGTTCGTCTGGGAATCTGTAGAAGATCTGCCATGAATAAGTACTTCATCTCTCATTGTTCCTGAATGAAATCTTCCACCTTCCCCACGAATTCTATTCATGGCATGTCTATGTCTGGATTCATGCAAGTATTTCTGCAATACAAAAAAAATTAAAATTTAGTAAAAATTAAAATTCAAAAATTTCAGCATTTTATTCAATAAATAAAATTCCAACAATTTTAATGAAAACTGCACATAAAATTTGTTAGTTCTTATTACTTATTAAGGTCCTTTCTTTCCCTTCTTTATGCAGCATTTTAATAATCAATAAAGCCCTAAAAGAAAAAAGAATACTCAATACGATTCAACTTATTTACTATCTGTGGTCTTGTCTTACAAATATAGACCATACTTTTCTGTTTTGAAAGTCAAACTACTCATCATGTCTAATTCTGCTCAAGGTTTCAAAGAATTGTTCATGAAGGGCCAAGGTATTAAATAATCCCAGGATCAGAAAATAAAATTAAACATTCTGAAATTACATTACATCTAAACTAATGAAAGACTTTTTTTTTTTTTTTAACTAATCAGTTATTTGTACAAAATAATTTAATTTGTTTTTAAAATATTTTTGCAAGCTAAATTAATAGGTGATATCCTTTTAATATCTTTTATGTACCTTTAAGAGGCTATACTAATAAAAAAAATCTAATTATTTCGTTTTTAATTAAATAAAACTGTAATTTTAATGCATTTGTAATACAGCATTATGTTGTTATAATGAGGCATTTTTATAACAAATACTTTTAAAAACTACAGTACTTAAATTCAAAGAAAATAAATGAACATATTTTTTATCTGGCAAATTTCAAACATCACAAAAAAAAAAATTCAAATTAGTAATTGTTAATTAAAAAATTGTGAGTGCCATCTGTCGGCAATAAAAGCGTATTAAAAATAAATTGCTTCTTAAAGAAACACATTGCAGCTTTATTCATAACAAACATTTTGATATTTCTGGTTTCATTGTCTATTGTTTGTATATTAGATTATTAGGAGTTTTAAACCCGTGATTAAAATTGCTTTTACATTAGAATTTGGAATTCCACAGAAAAGTTTGCTAATAGTGTCTTATTGATAATATTTACCAACTTATTTCTTTGCAATAAAAGAGTTAATAGGTTTTATTTCCTGAAAACATTCAATACCGGGTTATATATATTAGCATGTAATACAACCAATCTTTTATCTTATTCATTTGATACACAGTTTTCAATTTCTATCAGCAATCAACTCAATTAAATTTTTACCAGATATATAGTAATAGTAGTACATGTATAGAAGTGTTTCATTTACTGCATCGGTGGTAAAAACAAATATTAAATATTTTTTTTTAAATTCTCAGCAGTTCATACTAAGACATTTTACATTAAAAGAAAAGTTTCATTTCTTTACAACAAATTGGAAGAAAAAAAAGCAAATGTATTGAACTTTACAAGAAGATAAATACTTATTTCATTTTATGTTTGAGAATCTCAAAATTAATATAAAACTTTCTAAGCAACACCCTGGAATCATAAATTTCAAAATTACTAATAATTAATCCCTCATTAGCAAAGAACTTGCTTTTTAAAATCTAAAAACATGAAGGCTCACAATTCTTTTCATTTATAAAATTATTTACGCATTTTTTATATAATAGTATTTGAGAAAGGGCCACATTTATAAACAATACAGCTTTGCTATAAATCGGTCATCTAGAGTCAGCTCTTACAACAAGTTATTTCAAAGCCAAGGTGAATATATATATATATATATATACACACTTTATGAATATTAAAATAAAGGCAAAATAAGGCTGAATATTGGAATTCAAAATGAGAATATTAGAGAAAATAGCCAGCCCTAGGGCCATACTGTTTACTCCAGTAAGTAACAAGGGCCAAAACAGTTTTAATTTTTCTGCCATTATCTATAATTTCTAGACTAGTCGCCGAGTATGCGCTCTGAGCGAGCATAGGCTTGCTAAATTTGCTGGTTCAATTAGTACAATTACTATTGTGTGTATTGATTCGACCGTGACACTTGACGATATCTAGTGGTTAAAAGCGGAAATAGGTAGGTATAACTACCGAGGGTAACCGCGGGATGTTCACTAATTTATAATGTTAGTGAGATTCATTTCAATTATTTGTTATGCTTAAGTTAAATTTTCTGTGTATTATGCTTGTCATTAAGTCAATAAAACCGAGTTATTATCATTCTGCATTTTTTTATCCAACTTATTACAGCAACAATAAGCTATTTGCTGCCGCAGGTCGGATTGATGACACTGGCGGGCCAGATTTGGCCCGCTGGCCGTAGTTTGGAGACCCCAGCATTAGAATCTCATTTTCATACATTTTTCAATGTTTTTTTTTTTTAGAAATTGCCCAGTCGCATTTTATACTAAATTTGTGTAAAATATTAATAAAAAGCCAACCGTGATAACTTTTTTTTTTTTTTTTTGTAATTATGGACCTCTTTGTGTACGAAAAGAACAAAATAGACTTACTCGTCTTTCTTTAGGAATTCTTCCATTAGCTTCCAGCTTAGCTCGAGCTTGTCTTCTCTTCAATATCCGATGGTACTGTTTAGCGTTGACATACAAAGGCTCTTCTTCTAACATTTCAGCTGCACCAGGCAGAGGAATCCTTTGAACCGCTTGAAGTCCACCATTACCGGGTACAACTTGCTGCAAGCATTAAAATACTTAATTAAGCTCTGGATGAAAAATGCTACAGCAATTTAAAAAAAAATGTTTAATTCAGTGTAAAATATGCAAATTAAATCTAAATATCAAAAATTGTTTTACCATAACAATGTTTGCTGGTGGAACATTTGAGGGTATTGTGATTGTCTGTGGAGTAGGACTAGCAGTAGTGGTAGTTGCTGTTTGGACGACTTGGGGACTAGGAGCAGCAACACTAACCGATGGTATCTGGATAATACCTAAACAAGTGAAGAAATTCAGTTTTTATGAAACATGCACAAGCTAATTTTTCTTAGTGTGGCTTTCTTTTGCAATATTTACTACTGCATGTTCAAGTTCAAAAATGTACCAAGTATGAAGATTAATAATAGTATTATTATTTTTTTTTTAAGAGATTACACTGGAAATCATGGTTGGTTAACAATCGCATCTCTTATGTCATGTTACTATAACAGTAGCTTTCAAAATGCCATTGACATTTAAACAATTTTGAATTGCATCATATTTATTTCGAGTTGCCATCATGTTTCCACTTTTTACCTTAATGTTTGGTTTTTTTTAAGAAAAAGACAAGAATTATTTAACTGAAAAACCTGGTACTTAATCTGCTTTCATCAATCTTAAATTTCTTTGAACTTTACATGCCATACATAAAATTGTGCTTCATTTATTTATTTTAATAGTATTTTCATGAGCAATCTTTATTGCAAACCAAATTTCTTAAAATACTTACTTTTTCTCTACATATAAGTTAAAAGGAAACCTTAGATGTTTTAATTTTTTTTTCTCTTATGCAGTCATGTCAAATAGGATAACTAATTTCAATATAATTATGTTTTTTAATGAAAGTTTAATACTTTTGGAATGAACAAAACAATTGAATTTCAAATTTCAGAAAAACACAAAATTCATTATTTTTTTTAATATTTTCAGTACATTTTTCCCAATAAACAAGATGACTCTTCACATATATATATTTTTTCAAACATAGTAAGCATTATCAATAATAATCATACAATCTTATACAATTTTTTTTTTCAATCTTATACAATTTTTTTTAAATTATACAAAATTCACATTAAAGTAATAAAAAGCTTTTTTTTTAGAATGCCAAAGTGAAGAGTAGTATTTTATATTTCAATATTCAAAAATAAAATTAAAAATATGTAACTGTTAAATTTAACAACTGTTAACAATCCCTATATAATGTAAGGTAATATATAAAATTTGTGTCTCAAAAGCAATTTTAATATTTTATTAATAATCAAACTGTATCAAATTAAAATGTGTTGTTTTTACACTAAACTTATGATAAACTTTTATTGAAAAGGTAGTCCTAAATTTGCATATAAAAAATGCATATATGTCTATATAAATCACAGCATCAAATTAATAGATACCAAGTATTATACAATAACTTAACACAAGCAAAAGAAAACTGTATATTTTAATTACAAAGATGCTACATTTGTAATAGAATAAATCTTATTTGCTCTTAATAATAAACAGTTTCTATAACAACTTTAATTATAGAATATTAATGATGTTATAGAAATGCTGATCCAACAGAGCTATTTATAAGACTCAATGCACAAAAATGTCTCAATACTTATTTGATATACTGACAGAACAATAATGCGACTTTGCTATTATTGAAGAATATAATTGAATTTCTCTTTTATATTTAATTTAAACTTTCTAGATTGATGTGCAAGTCACAAATGAGAAATACAATAATTATAAAGATCTCCCTGATCAATATAATAAATAATAATAAATCATATAATATAAATCAAAAATATATTTAAAAATTATTAATAAATACCCATTTTTAGACACATATTAATAAACTTTTTATTAGAAATGCCAAAAAAAAACCTATCAATTTCATTACAAAATCCTCTTTAATTATGTGATAGATAGGTTCAAAATTCAGCCATGGGTTGCAGAACAGTGGAACTGTTAATTCAGTAAAAAAGTCATTTAAAAAATATTTAAAATTTTTATCAATTAAAAATAATTTTTAAGAAATCATTGATTGAAATGTGAAACTTGAATTTTCCAGTTGCCTGGCTAAAAACTGATTTAAGTAAACTTGTTCAAATCAAAAACATTTTGAGCTGCTCTGTTAGAGGTAATTAATTAAAAACTTTTTAAAAATTTATTAACAGATTTTCAGGTTCTGCTTTTAAAAATATACACTAAATGTTACTAACAACTTACACAACCAACCTGCCTTAATTACTCATTTTTGCATTCAGTAAAATAGATAATGAATTTAACATTTACTGTTTTATCCTTTTAAAATAAAACTCTAATAAATGAAATTTAATGTATATTGATATTATAAAATTATATGTCACCTCCTTGAGTTTGAATGAAATTTGACCCATCCATTACTGGTTGATAAACTAGAGTTTGGCCATCAGGAGTCTGGATTATTTGTCCTTGTCCAGGCTGTTGTATAATTATCTACAAAAATAAATGAGAAACAGAAAAGTAAATAAAAAGCAATCTGCATTTTACATTAAATTTTATAATTTTCAGATCATTATATATTTAATACACAGAATAAATTATATATTGGTTTGTTCAAAACTGATTAAAATGATAATTTAAAGATAATAACATGAATGATAATTTACAACTTGTTTGGCAAAGAAAACAAAGAGATTTTTTTTTTTTTTTTTTAATAAGCAATGTTTCTCTGAGGTTAAAAATTGAGCAGTTTCTATAAAACAAAAATATTTTACAACTTTTTTACACATACATGTTTTAATTATTTCTACAGATTTCAAGAGATTTGAAATTTCCAAATACCTGTTGTTGGCCTTGAGCTCCAGTCAATTGACCAATTGGAATGACTTGTATCTAAAATATTTAGAAATACACATTAAAAGCTAAATATTTTAAATACACAGAGAGATATAAAAAGAGAATCCACAAATTTAAAATGAAATTTATTAAACATTCTTAAAATTATACCTGTTGCACTTGCTGTCCCGCTTGGCCTTGTATTTGAATAGCATGGCCTTGTTGGATACCCTGAACCATTAACGGCTGACCATTTTGAGAGACTTGCAAAACCTATAAAAAAATTTATAAACTCTATTAAACTATAGAACATGAAGCTTTAAATTCTCAAATATCCTCAAAGTTGTTCGATATATATACACTGTTCAACAAAGACGATGCAATATCATAAAAAAAGTGGGTATATGATGAAAATCGATACACAGACAGAAAATGCATAAGTAAATAAGTGTAGTTATTTACAAAACCATCGCCGTAGGACCATCTGTTATGTGATGCATGCAACAACCTTATGAAATATAGATTCAATTCACAAAAAAGATAAGGCAGCTTCAGATTTTACATCCTAAAGACCTATCTTGCTAACTTTCCAACTAGTAAAGACCCCTGAATGAATGCTGCTGGCCGCTAGGCTGAATTATTTCCTGGAAACTTATGACATCCTGGAAGAGGAACAGACTGGCTTTAGGAAGGGAATGTCTACTTCTAATTCTATTACAGAACTTGTCCATACTATAAAAACAGGTTTCAATTAAAAGAAAGCACTTTAGCTGTTTTTGTCAACTTTCAGGGAGAGTATGATACTATATGTAGACATACTCTCTTATATGTATAAGGTGAAAAAGATTGGTGTTAAAGATAAAGTGTTAAATTAGATAGAGATTTCTGACTCAGAGATGGGTTAAGGTCGACTGGAATAATGTAGAATCTAAATATAGACAGCCTAAGGTGGATTTACCACAGGGCTCTGTTAGTAGTCCCTCATTTGTTAACATTAATGATAAAAATTGGAACTTTCCAGCTATGCATGCTGCAGTTGACTTTGTAATATGGACCGAGGCAGATAACAATCAGAACTACAGAAAACAACAAAAAAGGCTTGAAAGTGCTTTGAATAAAGCATTAAAGGTTCTCCAGTCTTGGGCAATCGATAATCAAATGATTATAAACAATTCTGAAACAATGTTCCAGTTCTTTATTTTAAGACATGTTGCCCCTGAATATGAGTTACATTTAGATAATACAAAGCTTGATAGGATTGATAACACCAAATATCTTAGAGTAATTTTAGATATCAAATTGAGATTTCTGGAACATATACATCTTACAAAAATAAATGTTGAAAAAAGATTGTCTATCCTGAAGAGACTAGCTGGTGCAAAATGGGGCCACTCTCAGGCCACTTCGAACCATATATACAAAGCAATAATCAAGAATGGAAGTGAAATACTTATAACAGCATCACAAATCAAAATGGAAGCCTTAGAAGAGAGCTTAAAATAAAGCTCTGTGTATAATCACAGATACATTTACAATACCTATTGAAGCAATGCTAACCAATATATTCAACTTGCCTGTTACAGCTAAAATCAAGAGACAAGTTTTAAGTGTGTAATTGAAAGTGTCTGAAAACACAAAATAGCTTATGTTCCTTTCAACCAGTTGGCATGAAAATTCAGATCTCTCCTATTGAGGGATGTGAAAAGGTCATAAAATGTTTTAAATGACCTGAAAGTAAGTTTTCCTATAGAAAACATCAAAGCCCTTGATAATCAGCTGGACTTTTCAGGGCTGTCTTGTCAGCTTAATAAGGAAAAAAAGATACCTTCAATATAATTCTCAAAACAAACGCATAGTCAATATTGGATGACAAATATTCTGAACCCGAGTGAATTTGTATATTATGGATGGCTGTAAAAACAAAGACTCCGTTGGTACAGTTGTCTACAGTACATAACTTTTTGTTTTCTTCCCAATTGGCAATCATCTGTCTAACTTTGATGCAGAAATATTCTCAGTTTCCTTGGCAATGGAAAACCGTAAATCTAAAATACATTTTTTTTCCCCCAAAAGCAATTATTCTGGCTATCTGCCATTGAAGCAACAGCTTTACAGAGGCAATCTGAGTCTGCAGTTGTGATCAAAATAAAACAAGATATCAAGTTCCTTAATGAAAATGGTAAATGCATCACTTTCCAGTGGATTCTATCACATGTTGTAATGGATGGAAACGAAAGGGCAGATTTAGCAAATAAAAGAACAGATGAAGTTTCCGAACAGGATCCTATCCCTCTCAACTCTTTTAGGAGTAAAATATGGGACAAAATGAAGTCATAGTATATTAATGAATTGTTATCTAACATCAAGGAAAAGATCTAAGAGACAATCAGGGATGACTGAAAAAATGTGGAAAAACTCGCAAAGAGGCTGTAGCCAATTATAGATTAAGAACTGGGCAAACATCTAGCCAAAATAGGAATTGCAAATTCTGTAAGACAAAGAAAATGAATAAGGTCCATCTACTTATTTGTTCAGGACTGGACTCGCAACAGGATGGTGATTTGTGTACTCTTTATTGAAGGGGTGAGGGAACGGTGCTTCCAGCTTTTTAAATTTTTATTCTTAAAACATTTAACTTGTCACTATGGTCTTTTGGTCATTTTTGTTAGGAATATCTGATCTTTTCCCTTGGTCCTTTCATTAGCAGAATCTGTTGTTCCTCTCTGTACATATGGGCTTCACACATATCTCCTACAGTTTGTCCTCTAAGGTTGAAACAAAGTTCAATCATTCTTGGATATGTTCGATCAGTAAGACATGCTGCAGGACTTTTCTGATGAAGATATAGTAGAAGAGTATCAAAAATGTTGCCTCATATGTAGTTTCCTTCACTGTGCTATAATCACATGACCACCAACTTGCAACTTAAAATTGCAGGTTTTGCAACAAAATTTGTATATTTATATGGTAAACTCTTCATGGTGCTGCAATTTTTACGTCAGGCAGGGTATATGTCAAGTTTTTTAATAAAAATACTCAATTGTAACTATTATTATGGATAAAATAAAAATACATTAGAAATAAATTGGTAGAAATTAGTTAAACAATACTTTTAATCATTTAAAATAACTATCAAACATATTTCTTGAGTGATTTCTATTACTTATTTACAAGCTATTGAATATTGTATATAGTTAATTAACTACATATATAATACACAATTTGGAAATATAAAATGAATTTATATAAATAAAGTATATGTCTACCTATTCTCACGAAAAAAATTAATATCTTAAATTCTGTTTAAGGCAGGAATTTAGCTCAGTTAACATTTTTTCCCGTTATTAATTCTTATGTTAAACTTAAAAAAATTACAAAATTATTAAGTATTTTCTACTAAAAATATTATATATATATATACATATAATTTATTTCAATCTTTAACATATATAGCATTATTCATAACCTCTCAAAATATCAACAAACCGAGAAAAAAAAATCATATATACTTGAGTTTGAGGTGATAATTGGGCTCCATTTAAATGTGTGGCAGATTGCAAATTCTGCATCACAGCAACTTGTTCTGCATTTCCATTTGCTCCAGAAATGGCCACATGAGCAGCAGCTTGAGAAGTAACAGCTCCACCGGTTGTTACAACTTGAAACTGTTCCATTCTTGTATGACTTTAAATGCTTTAAAAAAATTAACAATAAAATTAGAAAATAAACTTTTTTTATGTACAGTATGAACATATATAAAGTACTTTATAATAATTTATTTTTCTCTAAATATATTATTTTTTCTATCTAATCCATCAGAAAAATTCTTTATTTTTGGCAGCAAAAAATCTTTTCGTTTTATTGCATTCAAAAAATTTCTGTAAAAAAATTAAAAATAGAAAATGATAGCTCTTTATGCACTCTTATTCACCATCAAGACTAATTCATATTTTAATATATTTGATTTTTTTCCATTTTTAACTTTTATACAAATGAGAATAAGAATTATTTAAAAATTTATCCTGAAATTTGTGGGGTTGTTTTTTTAGTAAATTTTTTTAATATTTTATTTTATTTGTTTCAAATGTGCTTCAATAGATTTTTTATCCTTGCTTTATAATTTGTCCTTAAGTAAATTATACATTTATGTGAAAAATTTCCATCATCAGTCGGTCTTTGATATGTTTTAATTAATTAGAAATCTTTAAAAAAAATTTTTTTTTTAATCCAGGTTTATTTATCAATATAAATTTTTCTTTACTGTAAAAAATCCATGTCTATTATTTACAAAAAATATTAATTTTTTATGCTATCAATTAATAAATATTATTGATAGCATAAAAAAATTTATACAAAAAAAAAAAAAAAAATGGTGATTTTACATGCTATATATTTGCCATCACTTATTTTCTTTTAGTTCTATCTCTAAATATCCTTTTCATTTATTTTTATAAATTCATTTTACGAAATCTTTTTAAAGTATTAAAACTGTGATATTAAAATATCACTGAGCACAACTTCAGTTTGGATTACGTTAGGCCTTTTTATAAATTGCTTTAAATAATGAAATCTTATATTGTTATGTTCAGTATATTTTCTGTAGATTTCTTTACATTCTTACAGATATTTCTTTAATTTATCAGTAAACATATATTTTCCCTAGGTTATTCAATACCAGCTGGTTTCTTATAATACTTTTTAAATAGTTACTTAGATGAAAAATAAATTTGTTATAGGTTATTTTTTATATTAATATTTATGCTTCAAAAAATTCTTAGTAAAAAAAGTCTATCTTATTAATATTAATAGCCATTTGACCATTTTACAAGTTTTTTTTTTTTTTTTTTTTTTACTTAAATCATACCACTTTTAAAATACATTTTAGAATTTTAATATCCAATAAATTGTACTTGCTATTACTAATGTCAAAGATTATACAATATATCATTTCTCTAAGTAGTATTTGAAATAGGAAAATTATAAAACAATTTCATTTTTATTAATGAAAATCTTCACTTGATAACAGTAATAAAAGAAAAAGCTTTAACACATAATTTTTCATCTAGAAATGATATTCAAGTGTCATACTATGTTATTATATTTGCCATATTGTTTTATTTTAAACTATAAATATAGATCCCAATATCAATTTTTGTAAATGTTGATAATTAAAAGTTGGCAGAAGAAATTATTAGAATTATACAAAATTTAACTCCACATTATTTTATAATCAAAGGAATAATATACATAAAATGATAAAATGCATAATGTTTAACAGGTTTGGCATATATAATTATCATTTGCCATTTTCATATCACAACTAGACATCCAATTATATGCAGCATACAATAAAAATAAAAATTCATTAAATTACGCATAACTTTTTTTTCTTTTATAAGAGGTTCTGAGATTCAGAATGGAAGAATATAGAATTCCCTATATTTATTAGCACTTGTTTTGTTTTATTTTTGCAAGAAATTAAAATTAGTCCTGCAAAAATTCATTAGCTCTATTTGCTTTTAAGTTGCTTAAAGATCTAAAAGGCTTAGTTTCCTTGTATTATAGATCATACAAATAATGAAATAAACATACTTTGGTTAAAATAAAAATAATATAACACCCATTGTTTAGCCCAGCAGAAAAATGCTCAGTTAGAGAATATATGAAAGTACAGATTCAAATCTATTGATTGAAATTATTACTTTCAGAAAGTTAAGAAAATAATTCCATCCAGAGCTTTTCAACACAAGCAAAGTACCAATTTATCCTATATGTATAGGTGAATAATTCATAGTCAATCATAATGTATGATGCAATTCACAGAAAATATAAAGCACTTTTACACAATCAGCTTTGCAGCACACTAACTGAAAAGTACTTTCCACCTTTGCTTTGTTAATAAAGTAACCCCATAATGTAATACAAAAAACTACATTCAAGAAACAAATATAAATTTTTTTCTTACTAACTTTTAATTCCAAATAATTAGTGAGTTACGACATACAAATCAAATTTCAAAGGTATTTTAGATATAAACTATTTAACGAACAAAACTAACAAAATGAATAGCTTTTATTATTACTTACATCGTTTAGATAGTTAGTTGTCTCACTGCTTAACTGTTCACTCAACGAGATATAATGTTTCATCAATAGTTTATTATTTTTCTTTGTAACTAATACTGATTTTAAAATTTTAATTAAAATTAAAATGAATATTTCATAAAAATTAAAGAAATATATTTTTAAAATTAAAATATTAATTCTATCTCAGGTACGAAACTGCTTGGACTATTGTTTGCAAATTTTGGCCAAACAATGTAATGTAATGCAATGTAATTGACCTACATTGCATACATTTTCTCACAAATTCATTTCAAAAATGTCCAATCGATCAAATTCACTCCTAAAATAAAATTCGTAACTTATGTTCTTAAATATTGATGACCATTTGTACATAACCTCCAATTAACAGCACAAACACAACAACATTCCATTACAAGATCTTGTATTCATCACGAGTACGCCATTTTTTTTCACGCAATAACACTAAGTTAAAAATTTCTACAAAATGGTGTGTCTTAAAGTATTATTTAAGGTTTAATCTAAACCTTACAGCTTAACTTAAATTAAGCGGCTAGCTGGATAACTTTTCAGCGAACGAAATCAAAGAAGTTACGTACTTACAATTGGTAGAGAGAAGTGGTCCTTTCTTGATTGGCTCTGAAATTCTGCAACCAATGGCCAACGAATCACCGGTCATAAAAACAACTAGCTTGGCCTTTATTGGTGCCCAATTCGTCCTTTCACGTGCTTTTATTAGAAAGTAATTTTTTAAGAATTTTCAGCTAATTAATACTGAAACAAACGTTTCTGAGATGAATCAGACGATCGATCACATAAATTTTAAAAGATTGTAAACGCTGAAAAATGTTTTAAAATGGCATTCCACGAATACGTACAAATCGAAGAGACACTATTCAGCCATGGTGATAGCACATTCAAAAGAGTTGAACTTAACATGGAGTAGTAAGAAGGGTTCTCAGTAGAGGGTTAAGTTTTTGAATTGAAGTGAAAATATAAAAAAATAATATCGTTTCCAAAAAATTCCCATACATAGAAATAAAATAAAATATAATTATAAAAATTAAATAAATAAGAAATTTTAAAAATCAAACATAAAATAAAGAAAAGAATCTGTTTAATCAGTTCCAGATCCTTGAATTTTTACCAAACAGGATCTATATCAAATAAATTAGTGCCATAAAAAATAAAGGCAAATTAATACTTTTGGAAACAGTCAGTCCCTACTAATTATCTGATAATATTTTTTATTTGTATTATCTTTTCTTATTTCAATTTTTCTGATTTCTTCTTAAGAGCAATTGGATAAATTGAGATAAAGCAGTAAACGCGAGAATGAATCTCAAAGTCAAGTCAAGTGAAATAAAGACAAAATTTTCTCATGGGACATTTCTAGTTTTATTTGCATAATAGTATATATATAAAAAGGGCATTTAATTATATCTTTTGCTTATTAACTCAAAGGGCATGAGCCCACCGCTATGTTTCAACATTTTATAAAGAAGGAGCTAGTGGCGCTACGCGGCCAAGGATCTCCGTAATAATCTACAATAACAATAGTACATATATTTTTCATACCCGGTCACCACGTGGTGACCTCCGATTATGGAAATTATCAGATTAGAGGTTAAGAAACCTCAGGCAAGAAAAACCGGGCGAATCTTGTAACTGCATAAATGTAAATGATTAATTTAAAAGTAACTAACAAATATTTTAATTATTGTAGATGTTGTTTTTGTAATTATAAATTTTATAGCTTTTCTTCTTTTTATTTAATTTTTTTTCCATTATTATTGTTATACATTGCCAGATTTTGACAAGACTTTAAAATATAAATGGTTCGTAGTTGATTTTGCAGTTTTATTATTATTTCAATTAAACATAGCTAAGTTAGAAAGTTTCTATCTGCATCTTGTATTGCTGTTCCTACTGGTGACCTAGAAACATTCGACCGACTACTGTAATGGAGACCGAAGCGAATAAAATTAGCATTAAGATTCTTCCATTTTGGCAAGATAAACTGGTTATTTGGTTCTACCAGGTAGAAGTCCGATTTCAAATAAATAAAACACCATTGTTGTGGAACTTAAATTTAATTAGATAACCCAGCTGCACCAAAGTTAAAAATATTTGGGACATTATTAAAGACACCAAGCCAAATAAATCAAGCCAAGAACAACTTTTAAAAGCTTTCAAAGACACTTTTTTTTTTTTTTTTTTTTTTTTAATGGTAATAAGGGATTAGGCTCTTAATTCATAATTAAATGGATTATAATCTTACTATTTTATGGAGTTATGCTGCTAATTCCTAATTAGATGGATTACAATTTTAATAAATTATATTCTTAAACACGTGTTACAGAATTGTGCGTTTACTATCAGCAAAGTTAATCCCATTCCGTATTAACAAATTCCCAACACTGAACAATTTTGCCAACAACAATTCTACTTTTGTATTACCTTATTTTGTAATTATTTATTAAACAGTTTCTTTTTATGTTTCTGTAGAAGTGTCATTTATTCTGCCTCATAATACGTAAAATTTCACTAATTTGAAACAAGTTGTTTTTAAATTATTCGCTTTTTTTCGATTTGTTTCTTAACTTTTGCACACTATTGTGCCTATTTTCTAAATCCACTTTTAAAAATATTTATGTTTTCAGCGATCACAACTTCTTGATTGACTGAATCAATTAACAAAAGTTTGTAAATGAAGCGAAGTAAAAGATTTTTATGCTACAACATTTTTTCTTATTGGTTATTGATATCATAAATAATACCTTATCTAGTAGTTGTTGTTTTCTTTTTTTTACAACTATTGTTAGAATCTGAAGCCTGAAACAACGTGGGTTTTTTTTTTTTTTTTTTTTTTTTTTTTTTTTTTTTCCCCTTGTTTCCGAGATTGCAATGAACGTATAAATACCAGCAGGTGATGATATTGAGAAAAAAATTTAAATGGTAAATAATAATGATTTGTTAGGGCCATGCTGACTGTTTTACAATGTTAGGAGGTTTACACATAATATACCGTACCAACATACAATTTTTATAAAATAAAAATTCTTTTCAGTTTTCTATAAAAAGTATGACATAGGCGAAATTTGCATCGAAAAATAACACTTTTTTTTATGGTGACAGTATACATGTCATTCGTATTACAAAGAATAGTTAGAAGGGTCATATTACAAAGAATAGTTAGAAGGGTCATATTACAAAGTGGAGCCGCTACGCGGCCAAGGATCTCCGTAATAATCTACAATAAGAATAAGAGAAGGGTCATAAAGACTCGAAGTTTCTTGATAACTTGACTGGATTGATTGATTGATGAATTCTTTTGGAGCTATTTAGCCCCTGGGGGCTCTATCTCCGATAGGACAGGGTAAATACAGTTGAAACAATGAAAATTGCCCAGAATATATTTATAAATATAATAATAAAAATTTAATTGACAATCATAACAAATAAAAATAGAAATTAAACTAAAATTTTGCGCGGACGTCTTAAATCATTATTAGGAGCGTAAGAATCAATCTCCTGAATTGTAGTATTTTCATGATTAACAAGCGTGTCAAAAAATTCAACAGAGATGTATTTAAGAAAATCTTTTAATGAAGGAATGTTAATAGCTTTATAGACATCAGAATTTCGCATGAACCATTTAGCAGAGGTAATTTGGCGGATAGTGAAATTTTGTAACGTTTCAAGGGTTTTTAAATTACATTTAGCTGCATAGGACCAGACCGGGCAAGCGTATGTGAGAATTGGGCGAAGCATAGCCGTATAAAGAAGAATTTTGTTATCTCTGGTCATGGTAGAATTTCTATTTATAAGTGGGTAGAGTTTTCTGAAGGCAATACGAATTTTAGTTTTGGTGTGCTGAAAATGTTGTTTCCAAGTTAAATGCTGATCCAGTATAACTCCTAAATATTTAGTTTGACTATTCCAAGGGATAATAGTATTATTGATCTTAATAACAGGTTTTTTTACGTTTATTTCCAATAGAGAATAAAACAGCTTCCGTCTTATCTACGTTTAAAGAAATTTTCCATGTAATGAACCAGTTATTGAGAATTTTAAGGTGATTTGTGAGGGTTATAGCTAAGAAATTAATGTTTTTATTTTTACAAAGGATTGCAGTATCATCAGTGTAGATAGCAGTTAAGAGTTTCGGATTAGTTGGGATATCAGCAATAAAAATAGAGAAAAGAAGAGGTGAAAGTTTACTACCTGCTTGAGTGGAATGTCTCTCCAACACATACATGACTGGTACTGGACAGATCGCCCTTGTGGGGCCCTGCTTTGGGGGGGGGCATAGAAGCTAGCAAACTTGTTTTACCAGTGGACCCTTGAGGAGTCTCACAATGGCAGAAGATTTTTGGAAGATGCATCAAGTGTAGGGTTGCTCAAGCCCCGCCTGTTTATATTCTAAACCAGGTAGGGGCAAACTACGGCCCGCCGGGAAGGTTCTATCCGGCCCGCGGATAGAATTTTAATTTGCCGGTCCGAGGCAAATTAAAAGAATTATATATTATACATCCGTCTCATTTTCTACTTTGATTAAATATTTTTTTTTTTTATTATTAAAAAATTATTGTTTTTATCTCATTTCCAGAGGTTGAATTCAATACCCGCAGTAAATGAAGAGAAGCTTAAGAATTATGAAGATAGATTGAAAAAAACTACATTTTGGGTTCGAACGCAGATTTCAAGATTGCAGTGCCATTGAAACAAAATTGGATACTTCTACCATGCCTTTCAACGTAAATTGTGAAGCAGTGAGGTCTGATTTGCAGGTTGAATTAATTGAGTTGCAATCTAACAATCATCTCAAGATGTTATTTCTAAGAATTCCAAAGTTAGAATTAATTATCGAAAGTAAGTTTCCCAAATTGAATATCTCACGGCCAGAAAATAAGTGCTATGGTTGCTTCATCTTATATATGCGAACAAGTGTTTTCTACTATGAACCTTAGAAAGGATTATTTCAGAATTAGACTGACAGATGAGCATTTAGCCTCATTCCTTGAAATCAGTACATCTTCTTCGAACCTTAATAAAAGGAACTTTTAAAAATGAAATCGCAGTTTCGTTCATCTCATTAACGTATTCAAATTGTAATACTTGTATATTGTTTTTAAAATTTTTAATTTATCTTGGCCCGCCAAACGTTTTTTTTTTTTTTTTTTTTTTTTTTTTTTTTTTCGATTTTTGACCCGCGACCGAAAAAGTTTGCCCTTATATCAAATTTAGTATTTTTTTTCTACTATATTTAATATACTTTTATGCTACTTTAAAATCTTATATGATGAGATTGGATATGTGTGCCAATTTCATGTTGAATGACATACGTTTATATAAAAATGTGAGATAAAGAATTTAGTCCGTATCAATGTAACATCTTATAAAAAAACGTTCTCTAACATAGAGCTATATATTGAAGTTATTGTTCAAACACAGCTGGCAATGCAGAGATAGTTAATCTTTATGCCATAAGCAAGGGCTGCACCGCTGTTACTCATTTAGCACTACGGAGCAAGTGACGCTACTCCTACAACGCTCTACGATCCTATTAGACCGGGACCTACGGTTTAAAGTAGTTTCCGAATCACTACAAACATCCATGGCACCGCCGGGACTCGAACCCAAAACCCGTGGTACCGAGAACCAGAGCGCTAGTCACTCGGCCATCAGGCTCCATCCATTACAGTGAATATAACTATTAAAATATTTTGAGGGGTTTTTTTAACAGAGAAATGAAATACTCTTTACTTATTTTACATTACATTTGTATAGGTATTTAAAATGACTGCTCCCGACTCGTGGTTCAGTGGTAACGTGCGCCACTGGTGAGCATTAGGACCGAGGTACAATGAGCTGGTGGCTTTGCTGTAGACACTATTTCAAGAAAACAAGGAGCCTCGATGTGATCATTTGTGATGTTTGGTATCTTGCCAAGTTTGTCAGACTGACTAGTGGGAGTTTTCCGGGTTTCTTCCCATTCAATAAGCAAAAGCGGAGTAGTTTCCTTCCTTCTTAAAAAAGTCCTTCCGGAAGGCACTGACCTCCTTCTTTTGCGGTATGGATCCAAGTCAGACTTCTACCTACGCGTACTCCATCACAACAAAAGCTGCCCCCTTTCCCTCCATCCATGAGTAGACTACTCGTGGGTTGTCCATTCCGCGCTATCGGACACTGAGGATTAATCACAAATAACTACAAACAATTTTCCAGAGCATAAAAATACTTTAATATAATGAATACTTGAGATAATTGAGAGAAAATATTAATAAAAATTAAATTGAATATAACATAAAATACATTGAGTTTTTCTCTTGAAAGACATGCACAGAAAGGAGAAAAAAAAATTGAGATCTATTTTTAATAGCTAAAATGTTAGTATTAAAATTTGCAATCCACACTTTTTGCATTTCGTTTTTGGAAAATCCACAACCTTTATACATCTACTAAAAAATATATCTATCACCCTTCTGCAAGATAGATTAAACCTAGAAATTGAAGTCAAATTTCAACCTCCGAATAACGCAACCAAATCATCATTCCATTTTTCAATTGATAGTTCTTTTACAATCTTAACTTATTCCCCAAAACTTTTTGCTTCTTTCACTTTTGAATAACTTTTCATTTTAAGCAGCAAAACAGTTTTCTACCTGGGACATGACATATTTTGTTTCTACAAAGAAATCCACTTACAATAATTGAGTTTAAAATGATTAGATTGAAATTTGAATGCTTTAAGAATCGTATTCAATTTACGTTTAAAGTCATTATTAGTATTGAATTAACATATACTTTATTTAATTCCAGTGCAGTTGCTAACAGTATTTAATATGACATACGCCTGACTCGTGGTTCAGTGGCAACATGAGCAGCTGGTGTGTAATAGGGCTGAGATTCCATATCTGTTGGCGACTTTGTTGTAGACACTGTTTTAAAAAAAAGAATAGACTCGATGGCGTTTGTAACGTTCAGCATCTTGCCTTGTGAGTCTGACTACTACTACTGCTACACCACACCACACTTTGTAGTTTGGGAATGATGTGGGTGAGAAGTCTGCTTGGGCTCTGTGACGCTCTGCGGTCATATGAAACCGGGACCTACGGCTTAAAGTGGATTCCGAACCACTACAAACATCCATGACACCGCCGCGATTCGAACCCGAAATCTGTGGTACCGAACGCCAGCCACTGGACCGTCAGGCTCCTCGTGAGTCGGATTACCTGTTGGGAGATTCCTGGGTGTTCTCTACGCAAGTACGATACGCAAATTTTGGATAGTTCCACCTAAAAATCCTTCCGAAAGACCCTGTCCTCCTTCTTCAGTGTCACGGAGCCAAGTGAAACTTCTACCTTCGGGTGCACCATCACCCCAGAAGCTGCCCCTCTCCTTCCCTCTTTCCACACGGGTTCATAGACTTGGTCTAGATGTTGATGTCGAGCAAGTGGGATAAAAACTTACAACAATATTATGGCATACGTAATAATTTATTTCATGGAATAAGAGTTAAATAACTTCTGATGTTATATGAAGAAATTTTTTTTTTTTTTTTCCTCTTTTCAGTTTCCTGAAACTACTCACAAGCATGAGAAATTATAGAACAGTAAGTGCGTTAACACATATATACGTCCAGCAACTTAAAATAAAAATATTTTATTATAATAACATTTATTGATATGATATTATTAATCATTTTGACATATTTGTGAAAAAAATGAAAGCTAATCTTATATTAAAGTTTTTCTCTTGGAATTGAAAACATTATGTTATTGTGAATAAACTTAACTAAAATCAACTTCCTGTTAGAATTGTTACTAATTTTACTTATTTTAAAAAATTATTTTGAATTTACAATTTAAGATACAAATCTATAGCTTATTTCATAGTATTATTGACTATCATTATTACTTATAATGAAATATTAATAAACATTTTTTTTTTCATTAAATGTATTCTGCAAATAAAGCTGTTTTTTGCTGAAGCACTTCCAAATGAAATAAATTCACAAACAGTTATTAAAATATATTCTGAATCTAAAAAAGAATATCCAATATTTTACAAACGGCCTGATGGTCAATTGGCTGAGCTCTGATCTTTGGTACCACAGGCTTCAAGTTCGAATCCTGGCTGTGGCATGGATGTTTGTATGGTTCGGAATCCATTTTAAAGTGTAGGTCCCGGTCTGTTTAGCCCTCGGGTGCATCAGATGACCATAGAGCGACAAGCTAAACGAAGCCAACGCTTACTTTGCTTGCAGCTAAATTAGTAAATATGTTTGCTACTGGTTATATTGGGGCCTGATGGCCGAGTGACTAGCGCTCTGGGCCCCAGGTCACAGGTTCGAGTTCTGGCGGTGCCATGGATGCTTGCAATGGTTTGGAATCCACTTTAAACCATAGGTCCCTGTCTAAAATGACGGTAAAGGTTGGGCTGACAACCCTACCCAGTAAAAAGATAACATCTCCTGTCTTGAAATCTGTCAGTACGCAGACGGCCTTGGCCCACCATGGGGCTTTAGCCCTCGTGTGCACAAAATGACCGTAGAGCGACAAACCAAACCAATATTATACATGTATTTCAAGACAATAATTAAAGAAATAAACATGATCATAAATGTAGAGTTAGCCGCTTGCAAAAGATGCATCCCGGCCGAGCCCCCAATTTGTGTAGGGTTTACACCGGTTTCAATAGATTCATCCCGGTCGAACCTACAGTTTTGTCAGACTTCTCTACCAGTCTAACAATAGCTGAACTTTTGCAGTGGGTGTCTAGGGTATTTGACAGACAAAACGCAGTAACGGGACGTTACTTTAAATAAAGCCATTTAATATTATATTTTACAATGATATTTACATTAATTGTTAAACATTCACAGCCATTTTCTACCGCTGCTTGACGCAGCCTCTCCCATGTCAGCTAGCGTTCTCTTTCTTTCTTCTACGGGGATCTTGCCCCTTCTCCAGGGGTCAGAGTTCAAAGTTGAATACTCCCCCACATCGTAAACAGGCTCTGTCAAAGACAAGCAGTCGTAAGGTGTCACCGCCTGCTGATTACGATACAAATAAATCCTACATAAATATACAGAGCAAAGTTCATCACTATTAATATTCAAAGAGCGATGTAAATTGTATGTTATTTATTTATCTAGAATAAAATATATAAAAGCTCTGGCACTCAGTGCCCTAGGATTTTAATAGGAGCATTTGATTGCAAAACTCTTAAATTGAATTTCCTTGCTGACATCAATGTTTGCGATTCAAGAATGAATTTCTATACTTTGTCTATGTCTTTTAAACTGCAGACAAAATTGTCCAAATAAAATAATTTCCTTAAAATTTGTGCAATATCTACGAGAGAGGAGTTCTTTTTTCTGGTGGTAATTCAAGATTGCTGCCAGAAGAAAAGGATTACAGTCTGTTGTTGTTTTGCCAGATCGTTATCAGAAGAAATGAACTTAGGAATCCCCCACTTTGATAACTTTAAATCTTTATTTCATTGTCTTCTGTTTACCATAAAAAAAACCCAGGTAATTCTTGTTATTCTATCTGATTCCTATTTAAAGTAATGCTTACTCAATGTCTAATATTATTTCAACAGAAAATCTTCTGAAACGATTCAGTTAAATTATTTAAGCATATATTCAAGGATAGTGCACCTTTTAAATGTGTCGAAACATCAAAAACAGGCCTAACTTTATTAGTAGGATTATGCTATTTTTTCAATGGTCTATGTGGGAGATAATGCACCCCTACCTCTTTCTTAGCTTCGCCTTCTTCAATGAATCCCTTAGAAATCCATTTGTCAAACACATCTTGATATGCTTTCAAATCCCTGAAGTTAAAACTAGTTTTTTTAAGCAGAAAAAAAGTGCGATTCAGCTATTTATCTATTGTCAGGAAGCCGGGATGATTCTAACATCCAATGTAAAGCGCCCTCGTACCTACTTTCCTTATCGATCATTAAAAAGCTTCGAAAATACATCAAAGTATTTTTAAGAATTCTTATTTTTGGACTCATTGATTCCAGTGGCTTCTAATTTCAAAAAGTCACTAATAAGACAATTTAAGTAAGTTTGCCATTATCAAATTATTGGTTACAGGTTCTGAACTGTTCGGTGATCTTTCTAAAATCGTCCAAAAGCAAAAAGGAGCTAATAAGCAAGAGAATCATGGGTGATGAAAAGATTAAAAATCTTCTCGAGTCGTAAGGCGAATTCCAGTTTCTTTCACCAGAATGCTATTGTCGTCTGGCAAATTTACGAGCAAATCTCATTTAGATCAAGTGCATTGAGCTTTTCATAATCACTCACAGAAATCTTGTTTCCCAAATGCTTCTAATGATTTTAAACTCCTGAAAACAAAGTACGGATCAAGATTTTTTAAAGCAGGATATTCCATTTCGAAGCAATTTTTCCATAATGTACAATTTTTGACTTCCGATGTCTATGAGAACCTTTCATTGTAAAATCTTCAATTTCGCCTCGAAGAAGCACTCCAGAGTTTGTAGAAAAAAAAGCTGACAGAACACGTAGAATTGGACAATTGAATTGATCAACTCTGCCCTCACTGGCTGCTTCTTTTCCATCGGTACACATCATAATATGATGTTTTTTATAACATTTCCCGCATCTTACTCTGATTCCACATTTCTTAGACATCTCTAACAACATCCTCGTTCTTTCAATCGTATCATTTATTGACTTTTGAGCAAAAGGACAAATATTTTGAATCATAATTGTTTTTCATCACAGAAGAAGATACTTTAAAACTAAACACAATTTCGTTTTCTTAAAAATAGACCTAAAGACTTCAATACTTGTCTGTTCACTCTAAAATATTTCTTATATTTTTTCAACGAAATACCTTTCATAGCAAGGGGTAAACTGTCTTCCTTTTCAACTTTGTTCTTCAGGATTCTTATTAGACTCTCCAATCGAGATTATTTCCCTGTACTTTCTCGTCAGTCCTTTATCTATTCTCTTTCAATTCCCTCACTCAAACAGGATTCAACGAGAAGAAACAACATGGCAGCTTATTTTTCTGTAGTAACACCATTTGTTAGTAATGCTCTTAATTGAGTTTCAATGCGGTCATAAAAAATTTGATAGATTCACTCGCTTCTGTTTTAAGTTAAATGTCAAAGTCAGTTTCAACAATTCGTGAACGTAATATTCAACCAATAGATCATCCCTTCTGAACTAAGATTTTAAACAGTCAATTACGGTGCAATAATTTCCGACTGACTGTAAAAAGTTTTTAATTAATTTCAGTTATCTATAATTCGGAATAGTCGCTTGTAGCAAGTACTGGAATTTTCCAGCTTCATCGATGTAAGGATCTTCCTCAATTTTGCCGAACTGTACCCAACATGTCAACCAGTCTTTCTCAAAACTTCTTGAACAGTTTGTATTCTCGTTTTACAACACAACACTAATCGAGAATTGCGAATCATGATCAGTGAAGAAAGTTTATTGTCTGTCAAGTAATAAACTTATCTTTTGTAATTTATGCGTACACTCGTCTGCTGAAGTAGTTTATCAATAATTTTACCTTTTATTTCTTCGGTAGCACACAAAAAGGTCAAAAAGATTCCTCATTAACGTGTACGAGTTTAATATTTTTTCACTGGGCATTTGATAAGTAGCCAAACAATCCAAATCTGATATCTTAACAATTTCCTGTTTTGTGGCATCATATAGTACATTTAGCATTGTTTTATAAATCTCTTTAATGAAAATGTGGTCTTTAACATTTTTTTTTAAATTAAATTGATTATATTATGGAATAGGTGTGCATTCTGAAAAAATATTAAAATGTTATTCATTTTACTTTCTTATGAAATGTACATGCTTCTACATAGATGTATATAACTCTACAATAGGAGCACTGATACAGAATTGAATTTCAATATATCAAGCTGATTTAGTATATGCAATCTATTATTAATATTTTATCTCTATTTAAAACTCGTAAAACAAAGCATTTCAAAAATGAATAATACTAGTAAATGAAATTTTTTTAATTTACTCATTATCTGTGTGAATTACATAAATGACATATTACAATATCCTTGAAAATAAACTTAAATGTGTGAAAAAATTTTACTTGTGTGATAAACTTTGTTTTAAGTTAATCTAATTAAAATTTTTCAGGGATATAAAAGATATTTGAAATAAATTATATTCTAATTTGAGAGTTTGATTAATGCTTTTACAGCACTAAAATATTACAAATGAATTTATTGGCTTGTTTATTTTTTGGAATATATTTGTATTTATTCATTTTTTAATTAAAGAAAAAAAAGCTATATTGCTGAAAGGGTAACATGAAAATATTTGAAAGGCAGATATTAAATATGGTATATTAATTTCAAAAGTAAATATTTAATAATAAAATCTTCATGAAATATTTATTTAAATGAAAGATAAATTCATTCACGTAATTGTTTGCTTAAAAAAATCAACAGTGAATTAAATTTTAAAACTATATAAATAAAAAAAATTATAAAACATAATTTGTATTTAATTTTTCCCCGCCTTCATTTGTCTCATCCAATATTCCAGCATTTTTTTTTATCTCATCGCTTGGGAAACACATTGTTTAGTTATATTTTCTTTTGTTTTGTTTAAACTAATTTTTGTTTTTATTACTTTAAAAATAATATTTTTAAATTGAAAAAAATGTTAATTCTATGAAATTTAAATGATTATTATAAATAATCATTAGTTGAATTATTCAAATTCAATTATAAATAATCAATAATCCAATTATTTGAAATAAAAATTACAAGTTTTGTAGTAAAAGAAGAAAATAATATTGCTATAATATAAATTTACCATTTTAAGAAAAAAAAAATATGAATAAATCACAATTTTTGTTGCAATGTTAAGTTTTCTAGTCGATGTAATGTTAGTTAATGCATTTTCATTTATTTAAATTCATTTTGATAACTATACATGTATGTGTGTTAGATTTATGATTTCTCACAATACTGTTATTAACACGATTACATATCAATAAATATCATGAAAAATGTTTAAACTTTATACTAAGTTATTAGCCTATTCATTCTTATTTATTTTGTTTTACTTCATTTCAGAAGAAAGTTTTGATAATATAAGTTTCAAAAGCTTTTATCATGCATTTTTGATTAATATAGTTCCATTCAGTATTAATAAATGTGTTTATTTCACTTTATATCTTGCTTATCATTAAAGATTAATAATCACATCAATGCTATTATAATTAAAATCATAAATGACTTCAGTATTTTGGTTGCTTCAATGAAAGTGAGTTCATATGACTTTCAGTGAAACAAATAGCAAATGCAAAAATCAGCGATTAAAATGATGAACTGGCATATACTTTATTTTTTTACATATACAACCTTCTGACAATAAAAAAGGAAAATACAACAGTAATATATTTATCTGTGCCATTTATTGAATATTAATTTTTTTTTTTTTTTTTTTTTTAAATCCATAGATTTTCTGTTTTCTACCAAAGCTAATGCAATTTTTCTCAAAATCGATGGAAACTTTTTAATTCTTGGAACATCAAAGAGAATAAACAAAAAGGACTTTTATGAAAATTTACAAAAAAAGTATTGGTCTTCTCCCTAGTTATTCCAAAATTTGTTCTATTGACTACAAAGAATCTCTAGTCTCTATCCCCTATTTTAAAATTATCTCATATTATAAATTTTTTTTTTTTTTCATAATTACGTTATTATTAAAGATGGAAAAAAACTGTTAAAACTTTCATTAACAATGTTAACAGTTAAAGTTAATATAAATTAATGGCTAAATTTAACATTCCTTAATTCTTTAATGTGCATACAAAAAGTCATATTATTTTGAATTGTGACATGTACTTATTGAGAGACATACCAAGAGAAATGTTACATTTTTATGATAAATTTTTGTATTCGACAATTGCACCTTTTTTTCATTTCAAATTATTCGATTTTTTTTAACTTTCAAATTCCATATGCTGGACTAAAATAATAATAAAAAAAATTATTGGTTTGTTAATTTTTTTTTTAATTTCCTTTCGTAAAATTTTATATTAAAAGATACTATTTTTAGAAAAGATTTATTGTAAGAAATTTTTAATCATAATGCATATATTGATTAACTAAATAAAGTAAAAGATTTATTTAAAATTATAAAATTATAGAAATTTTTAAAAAAAAGATTGATAAACAAATATGTTTTGAAAATATTAAATTTTTTATACTTAAGTAATAATAACTTTGTCTTGCAATCATAAATTTATGCATAAAAAATCTACCTGTTGATCCTTCTGCAAAATATAATCTGAGTTAAGAATCACACTCTTTTAGAAGAAATGTTCTCTCCCATATTTCTTAAAATATTGCTTGGTTTTAATTACCATTCTTTTCTTCAACAAGTTTTGTTGATAAAATAATTTAATAAAATTGATGAATTAGAAATAAGTAAAAATATGTGTATTATATATAATATCTTATATGTATTATATGATATAATTGCAACCCATCATATCTTTACGCGATTAAAGTAATGCCATTTGCAAAAAATTCACTGTAATATGTATCCCTAAATTAATCATGCAAAAGCAATTAAAAAATAATAAAATACAAAAAAGCCCAATAAAAAAAAAAGTGACTATTAAGCAATAGAAATGTTTTAATAAAAATGTTTGAAATATGTTAACCTCATGTGAAGTTATGAAATAATGCAGATGCAAAAGTTGTATTTAACTGGTGTTAAATTTAATGCAACTCTGGGTGATAAGCTAAATTAACCTTTTCCTGCCAAATAGTTGAATTTTTTAATAGGTGTTAAAATCAATTGTTAATATCAAATCCTTGCTATCTGTAGAGTTGATTCAACAGGCATTAAACTCCACAAAGCCCTAAGGATGTGAAGCATTGTTAAATAACTGCAGAAACAAATTGTCAAAAAAACTTCCTTATCCAAAGAATTGAAATGACAGACATTCAACTTCACCTAGTGATGTGGCTGTGAAGAATTTTTCAATTACTGTTGAAATTAACTGCTAAAAAACCATTCCTATCTAATATGAATTTAACTACATTAATAAAACAAAGTATCCAAATCCTAATGCCATCCAACATTGGAATTGATTACCACAGATAAAAGTAACAGTTAATTTGCTTCGTCAACTGAAGTTGACAACTAATTCTCATCAATGTAGCTAAATTAATAATTACATTGATGAGATTACATTGATAGTTACATCACAAGCTTAGTTGTTTCAAATTTTCTTTCATCTCTACAAAGTGCCTAAATTCACCCTCTATATCATACTGGATAATTGGATGGGATACAAATCTCAAATATTAATTAATTTTAAAAAACTGTTAACACACAGAGTTGCCATATGCATTAAACACCTATTAACAAGAGACTAATCAATAAGCTGAAATGTAATATAGACAACACAATTCATGTTCTTCAAGAAAAATGGATATATAATCAACATAGTGACAAAATTTGATTTTGTTCTTCAGCAATGTCACCTTAAATCCCAAAACAGAAAAATATATTTATTTTGCTGCTGTAAATTTCAATAAAAACATTTAAATTTTTAAATTATCTTGTTTCCAGATAAACTATCTTATTTTCTAATACCATATGCTATTATGTATAATAAATTAACCGGTGATAAATCACAAATTTTTCTTAAGATTGTAGATAATTTTTTTTATATAAAACTTGTTGGTACTTACGTATTAACGGTACCTTGGCGACAGACTTCGTGGTTTTTAAGTGTCGCCAATCTTTATTATTTGGAATACAAATATTTTGAAAGCGTTTTGATTTTAAATGAAGTGTTTCATATATATTTTATTATTTGGAACAATAATTTTAAGTGTAGATTGGCACCAAATCTGTAGCTGAGGTTGGCACGTGTGCTCTTTATTGGCGCAACTGTCGCCAAGGTACCGTTAATACGTAAGTACCAACTTGTTTTATTTTATAAAAGAAAAATAGTTCATTGAACATGGAAAAGTTTTTACTGCTTCCTGTATCAAGAAGAGACTAAATATTAAAAACTATTTAGAGTAAGAAAAATATTTTGGAAGTAAAAATGTAATATTTTATAATTTTATTTCACAGTAAAGCTACCTAAAATGATAAAAATAATTTAAATACTAACAAATAGTTTCTTTTACTCAAAATTATTGATTAATCGATTACAGGAGGATATGATATTTCTGAACCCATTTAGACAAAAGTTACTAAATACAAGAAAAAAAATAATAAACAAAAAAGTATTCAGAGAGTTATTATAATTTAACTAAAATAAGCTTATATATTAAAATGGAAATCATTTATAATAATCTGCTGGAGTATAATTAAACACATGGATCTTTGCTTCAATCACATTTAATTAAAAAAATTATTTGTAAAAAATGCATAACTGTAAAATTTAACATTTTGATCTTAGTATTACATTGACTGTTGTTTGAAGAAAATGTCTACAGTAGTTTCATGACAGGGTCTTAAATTTTGATCTGTAAATCCAATTGAAAATTTATTTATTGGTTTAAAAATATCCAAACCACGACCTATTTTAAGTATCCATCCACTATCAAGCCTTATTTCTCTATCATGCAAGGTATCAGAATAAATGATATCCATTTCTACACTGTAAGAAGCAAGGCTCCTTTTAATGTTATTTAATCTAGACTTTTGGTTGGCAATATCTTGTTGGTTACAGCCTGTTGTTAAACTAATTTTCTTTAGCTCAGGACAATACCTGATTAAAAGTTCACAGAAACTCAAGAAGTTGTATGCTTGATGTACATTTCGAATGTAAGGATCTTCAATTTCAACAATTTTTACAAATTTATCGAGATACTTTTTAAATAAACTTTCATAACTGAATCCAACACCGTTATTAGGAATCTGAATTTGCTCATGGTAATTACCAGAATCTTTTTGTTGTTGAAGTATGTCTTTAACTTTCTCAGCTCTTGTCATATATTCAGCTGTTTTCTGGCGTAAAAGTTCCTGTTTTCTTTTATCAGATGTAATTTTAATCACATCTATAAATAATTGGATTCCTTCTTGATAAGAAGCAAAGGCAGAAGAATATTTTCCATCATTATCAAATTGGACGGCTCGACTTATCACAGATATAGCAGCTTGTTCCATGCCATTAAGCACATTATTTTCAGGTTTTTTAACATTCATGATGTTTTCAAAATATAGAAACCATTTTTAGTAAAAATAACTAACTTGCTAGTAATGTGGCGTCTCTTCTCCACGTTAAAATGAAACCGATACAGAAACCAAATAATCTCATGTTTATTTACATTTGTGAACATTAAAGGGAGGATGTTAAAAATTCCAGATCATCATGAGAGAGCTGATGATCTTTAGGGAAAGGGAATTTTCCGGAAGGATTTAGGGAACGGGATTTTTTCTGAAGGATTTAGAGAAGCAGTCAATTTTCTTACCTCCAAATTTTCGTGGTAAATTGCAAGGGTTTTTTTTTTTTTTTTTTTTTTTTTTTTTTTTTTTTTTTTTTTTTACCTTCCCTTACATTAAAATATTCTTTCTATTATTTTTTTTTATACATTTAACATTTTAATCAATTTTAAAAAGTCTACATACTGCTTGGAGGAGATTTTGTTTTAATTATTAATTGAAATTACATTCAACTATACCGTCTTTGAGTTACTGTTAACAGACAGAGTGCATAAAAGGTCCTTTCAATTATTTTTATTTTTAAGAATTGGATGTGAATGCAGTGCTTAAGTATTGTATGGGAAAAGGATGAATTTTTAAGTATTTATTTAATTACTGTTCCGTCTACTAAAAGGAGAAATGGATGAATGAATGTGTGCATCTATAACTTATACCTGACTATGGTGTTAGCAAAAAAAAAAAAAAAAAGTGCAGAACGTGCTTCATTACAAAAAGAATTGTGGTAAGTCAGAGCGAAAGCCCGTGTATTAAACCCAGGGCAGACCAAACGACACAGGAGGCAGGTCGTCCAAACTAATATGATACTAATTATATAATCTGTTTATCGGCAAAAGCAATAGCTGTTTAAAAAATTAAGAAGCGATATTTTTAATTAAAGAACGATTAATTTGTCTATTATCAATTCATCTGTTTCATCGGCAAAAGCAATAACTGTATTAAAAATTTAAGAAGCGCCATATATCATTGAATTTTAAAATTTTTATTATTTTTTTACATTTCGTCATTGTAAACAGCATGCAAAATGCTTGCTGCAATTAAATTTAACCTGAAACACAGAGGCCATTTTGTTTGTTTAAGGGGGTGCTTGGTTAAAATCATAAAAAAAAGGTGGGGATGAAAAATCGCCAAAAAACAAAAAGAACCCTAGGCTGTAAACCTCCCGTTTAAAATACATCATCATTGTTGAATAAAGATGTCGAGTGCCTGAACGCGAAGCGTTCATCTACTCAATGGTATGTGAAGGCAGTAGGAAAGAAAAGTCATGATAAATAGATAATAGTAATCGTATGATTTGAGAGAAAAAAAAAAGAAGAAAGTATGGAAAATGTAAATCATCGGTGATGGAAACGTAACAAGAAATTTATGATCAGTAAATATGCGTTGAAGTAAAATATCTAAAAAGCGATAAGTGAGCAGGAAATTATGGTGGTTTGAGGTTTTGATTCCATTTAGAAGTAGAGAAAGGATACTTGTATTTTCCATTCAATTGCGTAAATATAGTTTGTGCCTTGATGAGAGGGTTTTCGTGAGTAGCAATGGTATTGAAGAAATTTCTAGAAAGTTTAGTAATATAGTTGTCAATAGAATCAATTTTTAAATCTTGATGAATTGTAGAGTTGCGGACAAACCAGGGTGCACCAGTGATAATACGAAGAAGTTTGTTTTGAATAATTTGTACAGATTTCTTGTTAGATTGTGCAGCTAGACCCCAGATTGGGGCAACATAGGTAAGGATAGGCCTAAGAACTTGTTTGTAGAGAAGAAGTTTGTTTGACAAAGTTAATTTAGAAAATTTATTAATGAGTGATAGAGTGAGATAAAAATTTTTCCAACATTTTTCTTTGATTTTTTGAATATGAGCTCGAAACGTAAGTTTATTGTCTATAATTAAGCCAAGATATTTAATATTAGTTGCCCATTCAATTTGTTGATCAAAAAGGGAGAGATTAATATATGGTTGTCTGGCGTGTCCCTTTCGGAAAATGATAGCTTGAGATTTAGAGACATTAATTGCGATGCGCCATTTAGTTAGCCAATCCTCTAGTATATTCAGAAAATTTTGAAGAGTATTGATGACATAAAGAATAGAAGCACCTTGGGCAAGAGCAGCAGAATCGTCAGCAAATAGGCAAGTGGAAATGTTAGTGCACTGAGGAAAGTCGTAGGTAAAGATATTGTAGAGAATAGGACTTAGCACGCTTCCTTGAGGTGTACCAGCACAAATACGACCGATTTTGGAGAATTCATTATGAAGTCGAACTTGAAAGGTTCTATCTTTAAGATAATTTGTAATGATAAGTGTGATCCAAGTTGGAAATTGAAGTTTGATCATTTTGTAGATCAGTCCATTTGTGCCACAATCGATCGAAAGCTTTTTTGACATCTAGAAAGACACCTCCTGTAAAAAATTTATAGTTATATCCTTCAGTGATGATATTGGTGACACGTAGAAGTTGATGACAAGTTGAGTGATGTTGACGGAATCCAAATTGTTCTGCTGGAATTATAGAATTTTTATCGCAAAAAGAAGTAATATGTTTCACTAAGAGTTTTCGTAAAGTTTTCCTACACAGCTAAGGGAGACTGATGGGCCGATAATTTTGAGGAAATTTCTTATCTTGGCCAGGTTTAGGGAACATGATGATATTTGCTTTTTTCAGATAGGAGGGAAGTAGTGATATTTAGTACAGCTGTTGTAGATTTTTGCAAGATGAGTAATGGCATTAAGGGGAGACACATTAAGGCTTTATTTGGAATGTTTTCAGGTCCAGAAGATTTCCGAATGTTGAGATTCTTGATTAAGTTAATTATGTCAGATGGAGAAAAAAAAAAAAAATATTGTTATGATAATTTTGATGATCGGCTAGAAAGGAAGTTACTGTATCTTCAACATGCTCAATTTGTGAGTAATCGCAAGGTTCAGTGTTTTCTTGAAAGGAGAGTTCAAGGTTTTCAGCAAAAGAGTTCGCTTTATCAGAAGATGAGAATATAAGACCTGAGGATCCAACCAGTGGAGGAATTTTGGGATATTTTTTGGTAAAATGTTTGTTAATTTTGAAGAGAGAATTATCTTCTGGATTTAGGCCTAATAAAAATTCATTCCATCTGTCATTTTTTAATTTGTGAATCATTTGCTTTATTTCTTTTTGAAGCTTGTTGACGGATTGCTTGAACGGAGGAAACCTGGTATCTTGCCATAATTTTCGAATTCTATTTTTTTCCGCGATTTTAGAGGTGATTTCAGTCGGAAGTTTTTGGTGTGGTGTACTGAGTTCTTTAGATTTGCTAGCAAGGTTGATAGCAGAAGTAACAGCATAGTTAAATTTATCAATTATTTTGTCAATATCTTGAATATTGGAGATGACTGGATTACCAGGAATGCTTTGAGAGAGAATTTTAGTAAAAATATTCCAATTGGTAGTTGTGATTATGCTGTTGAGGAAGGGCGTAAATGAATTATGAGAGACTTCAACTATCACAGGGTTATGATCACTGGAAAGATCGTTGATAGAAGAAGCAGGTCCGGCGTTTAAATTTTTAAGAAGTGCGATGTCAAGAGTACTATTGCAAGGATTGTGAAGGCAGAAATATGTGGGATCATTAGGAGCAATAACATTGAATGCATTAAGATTTGTTCAATCGAAGAGAATAGAACCATTTATGTTGCTGCGTCCATTATTCCATGCAGGATGCTTGGAATTGAAGTCACCAAGTAGAAGTACTTGTTGATTGGAGTTCGCTATTGTATCAAGTTCTTGTGTGAGGAATCTACCAATTGGAGGGCGATAAATGCTAGCAACAGTAATTTTTAGGTTATTCTTGAGATTAATAACAATAGCAGAGTTTTCAAAGCTGGTTGTAGTAAAATGAATTTGATGATGATTAATATTTTTATGAATGCAGATAGCCGTGCCTCCTCCTCTGTGGGTAAGACGATCGGAGCGATATATGATATAATTTGGAATTTTGAAGGAATCGCCTGGCCGAAGATGTGTTTCTTGGAGAGCAATTACATGAGGTTTATTTTCAGATATAAAATTTTGTAATTCATTAATTTTTCCTTTCAGACTATTGGAGTTTCAAGTCACGCATAAGATAGAATTGTTGGTCGATCTATTGAATGTTATTGACTGGTTGATATTGAAGAGCAGTTATTAAAACAGAAAGATTTGAAAGTACCCCAACTAATTGTTGCAGAATGAGTGGAATTGGAGGCGTTTCCGTGGAAGCCTGCAGAGTATTGGAAGAAGTAGTATGGTGAGAGGTCTGGGTAGGAAGAGTTGGAAAGTCATCTGAAGAAGGAGGAAGAGTTGGAGAAGCCTTCTGATGTGCGGGAAGAGACAATTGGTTGGAGTTCTCAGGCTTCATTTGTTGTGCTTGTTTTTTAAGTCTCTCCGTCCAAGCGTTGACCTTCGGGGGAGGAGCAGGAGTGAAATTAGCAGGGTTTTTAGGACAACCCGAGAAATTTGCAGTATGCTCTCCAGAGCAAAGGGCGCATTTGGGAGCTTCATCTGGCCTTTTGGTGCATTCTTTGTTTAAAATACATTAGAGCATGTAATGCTTCATAATGTAATCTGCATGCATAGAATAATAGTCTTAATTGTAACATTATTACTAATTTTTAAATTTATTTGTAATACTATTAATTCTACTTTTACATTTTCTGGATATATTTATTTACTAAATATTGAAGTTGACAAATCATTGGCCATCATGAAATGAAAAGCAATCAAACCAATTAAACAAACATTTTGATACGTTATAAATTGTATAATAATGGAAAAAATATTAATGAAAAACAGTCATCAACCTTGAGTATATATCCTCCCAGTTTACTACCCATTCTCATAAAACCGTTTCACTCTGACAAAAAGCATCGTGACTATGGAGGCCAGGAACTGAGATGAAGGTAGTAGATGCTTTAGTGACTCATTATTTTCAAAACTCTCTCGAAATCTGCGGCCATCTTCAAAATATTCGACAGCAGCTAATTTCTATCATACCGGAACCACTTGATAATGCTGAAAAATCTGCCACTCCAAATGGATATCTATTTCTGTAAGAATAGATATCCAATTTCTTGCCTTGAGCACTGTAAAATCTTCATCCAAGAAATCCTTCCATCCTTTTTTAGGTCTACCACTTGATCTTCGTTCTGCCCTCATTCTCAGTAGGTGTCTTGCCCATCTCATTCTATTTAACTGTACGGATTTAATAATATCATCATTATATAATTTATATATTTTAAAATTATATCTTTTACGTCATATATTATTCTCCAAAATAACCCCAAAAATGAATCACAGAACATTTCTTTCAAAAACTGCTGTAGTCATCTCCTCTTTCATCGTCAAAGTCAACGTTTCTGAAGAATAAGTCAAGATTGATTTTATCAGTATCTTTAAAAAAGAATTTTTGTCCTTCTCTTTATAGAATAAGATTTCAACAAAGGTCTTAAATCAAAAATCAATGATTAGCTGCAGTAATCCTTTTCCTGATTTCAGAATTAATATCATTTTGATAGTTGATCTCAGAACCCAGATAGGTAACATTTTTCTCAGTCTCAAATGTAAAGGACCCAACCTCAAACATATCAGGTAAGCGTTCCTTTTTTTACTACAGTACATAAATTTTTTTTTTCCATATTTACTCTTAATTTCGTTTTCCTCACCGATCTCTATCATGCCAGAAAGATCTCTCCCAATACAGTTGTAAACCTTGCAAATGTATCCATCTCATCAGCATATGCCAGAATTTGTATTGATTTATTAAATATGGTGCCCCTTAAATTGATATCAGCATCTCTTACAACATTTTCCAAAGATAACTCCATTACGGATCTCAAAAGAGGTGGATGTCTTCCCCTAAACGCGTATCGCAGAAATGGTCTCAGTAAGGAGGGGCTTTGCAAATTTAATTAAATTTACTAACAAATTTAATTAAATTATTATTAAATTCTATCATGGCTTTTAGTAGCTCAGCTCAATCAATACTATCATAAGCTGCTTTGAAGTCCACAAATAGGTGGTGGATTTCAATTTCATACTCTCTACATTTCTCCAGAATTTGTCTCAAGGTTAAGACTTGATCAAGTCTCCAACTGAACGACTTGCAAAATGCTCCTTCAACCTTATAGTACAATATACAACTGGTAAAGCCATTGTCATTGCTGACATGTTCTTTCGTCCTGTATGTGAGGAAAAAGTAGTCCCTTAAGTGAAGTATTTAACATGGTTGTAGCTGACATGCCAGCAATAACTACAAATCACATTCGGGATTCCCAGCTTAAAGATGAAAATGTGAGAAAAAGTATTGAAAATTTTGAATCTACGCAAAAAACTGAGGACAATATCAACTGGGTAGAACCAGGTTTTTTCTTGAATCAAAGAGTATTATACTGATTTGTACCAATTGCTGACTCAGAAGAAACCCAACTGGTCATTCAAACTCATGCAAGAGCATCATCATGATCTTACTGCTCGGCATTATGGATAAGAGGGCACATTCCAAAGAAATGCAAGACATTACTATGACTGACATGATTAAATATGTATCTGACTAGGAAAAAAAAAGTCCTAAATGCACGCACTACAAGGCTACAAATCAGAACCTCTATCTACTCACAGCTAAATATAACTCAAATACTCTTTTAATTGCCCAAAACTGAGACAGGCAATCAATGGATCTTCATTCTACAGGATTGCACTATGAGACGGGTTGAGTTATTTCCTCTTTCTTAAGTCTCTGCACGTCAATGTGCCTTAACATAAAGTCTTCTTGCGGTATGATATACCAAGAAGAATCATCAATTACAATGGTATCCCAGTTTATTAGCTCTATCCTTCAACAAATTTGTTTTACCCTAAACAGTCAAAACTTAATACCAGTTTCCCCCATCCTTTCAATTTACAAGAGGTTTAATTTTATTCTTTAATTATTACAGAGATGTCGAATCACAATTTTCTAAAAAAAATTTTTTTTTGAAAAAGAATTTCATATTACTTACAGACAAATACCATGAACAGTCCATGTTGTCTATGATATAGTTTAAATTTATAAAAGTGATGAAATAAACATTTTTGTTAAATGTATTATCACTAAAAAAGACCATTGACCTTCTCAAGATTGTGAACACTCCTGCCGTTATAAAGGTACTAAGAACTAAATTAAAAAATAAATTATAGTTACTGAAAAAATTAATTGCCAGTGCAACTAAAATAATAAATTTTTCCTTGATATCAATTATGTATATAGGATTTGTTTGTCTGCTAATTTGCTAATAATAAGTAAAATAATCTGCTAATGTCTGGTAATATGCTAATCTGAGATAAGTTTGTGCTATGTAAGATTTGTTTGTCTGCTAATAATAATTGCATCTGCCAATTAATAGATGGCGTCACTGAACGGTACGTGTCTAGGGATTTCAATACCGGGATACAGAATACCGGTATTTTGAGCCATTTGCATAATTTTGTAATACTAATGAAACTTTGTAACTTATGTAATTTTAAAACTAATTCTGCATAAGTTATTGTTTTCATTGCATTTCATTGTTTTCATTTAAATTTAAAAGGTTTTCATAGAAAGAGAGTTCTATACATTTAATATTGTTAATTTGTTGTTTAAAATACTACATATTATCCTTATTTTTAATTTCGGATATTCTAAGCATTTCAATTATATATTTTTAGGTGTTTTTCTTTGAGGAATGAATATTAATCATTAAAAAATTAGAATAAGTTATACAATCTTATTATTTTTATTCTGTCTTATTTTGGAATGGAAAGAAGGGAGTTTTTTTTTTTTTTTTTTTTTTTTTTTTTTTTTTTTTCCTGTATATAAAGAAAATGTCATTTGACTTATTTGATTGATTTACCTACTTGTGTGGGCTATAGATTGTTTTTTTTAATTGATTTTATGTTAATTGAATTATTTAGAAATGTTTCTATATTTGAATGATTCTCAAATTGTTTGTTGATCATTATTTGCTTTAAGTTCTGAATCAATTTGTGGGTGAAGTCGATTTATTTTTATTATTTGTTTGAATTGTAAGTTTTAAAAAAAAATTTTAATGACTTATTTAACTAAAGCTCTGAAGGAAGATTTTAAAATTTTGTGTGAGGAATTAGCAATGACCACAAAACCCGATTTTAGAATTGTCGATTTCAAGAATCTTGTTCATAAAAAACCCTAAAAAAATTAGGTAAATAAAAAATTAACTGGATTTCCCGGAAAAGAAGATTTTTAATAAAAATATCAAACACGAAGAATATAACAATTATTGCAATTCTCAGTGATTATATTTACTATTTTTTACAACAAATAACAGAATATTTTTGTAGCTCATTTGATAGAATTTTGCTGATCATAGTAATTATGCTTTTTGTTTATTTTATTTAACTTTTTATTTATAACATCAAGCTGAAACTATACAATACCAAAAAGAAAGTTATTTAAGTTGTCCTACTTGTACTTTTCGATTAGTTGCATTTATAAGCGATGCAAAATAACAGAATAATTTTGCAACTCATTTTATATATATATATATTATGTTAACATTTCATTTTCAATAAAGTTAATAAATTTCAAATATTTTATTTAAAAAAAAAAAGAAACTTAATCTGAAGGAAAGGAAATAATTATTTTTTTATCAGCATTACATATGTTTACAAGACCGAAGCCTAATGTTTCTTATACACTCATGTCCATAAATTAAGGATAATTCAGAATCACACAGAAATTGAACTCGAAAATAAAAATTTCCCCTGTAGAATTATCACACACATCTTGAAGAAGAATATGCAAATTACAGGAAACCACCAGATGGCGCGGATAGTACGTCACAATGACGAGAGTGTAAGAGAGGGGTATATAAGGAACGGTGGCAAAGAAGTAAAATTGTTCACAAGCGCTTTAAAAGCCTTTCAGTGCAATGACCGCATAGTTATGGCACAAAGGAAGCATTGGGATGATTTTTTACGTGGTAGAATTATCGGACGACTGGAATGTGGACGTACCCAGCTGGAAGTATCCGAGGAACTTGGAATCGCACAGAGTGTCATCTCCAGGCTTTGGCAACGATTCCAAGATGATGGTAATGTGAGTAGATGTTACAGCACAGGTCGCCCCCGAGTTACAACGCCGAATGAGGACCGGTATTTAGCAATTACTGTCAAAAGAAACAGACGGAGCACAGCATCAGACCTATCTCGTCAGCTCTCTTCAGCTACCGGTACGACAGTTTCAAGACAGACCGTGTACAGACGCTTAGGGCACATTGGCTCGTAGGCCTGTCAGATGTGTTCCACTTACAGCAACTCACTGTCGCCTGCGATTAAACTGGAGTAGAGAGCATGCATTGTGGACACCGCAACAGTGGTCTGGTGTGATATTTTCCGACGAGTCCAGGTTTAGTTTGCAGTCTGATTCTCGCCGGACTTTCATATGGAGAGCGCCAGGTACCCGTTACCACCAAGAGAACACCATTGAACGACACCGTTACGGTGGTGGAGGATGGCTCGTTTGGTGAGGAATTATTCTTGGTTCCAGAACTGACCTGCATGTTCAGTGTAACGATGACAAGCCACATCTATCGGGATGTCATTCTGGAACAACATGTACGTTTGTTTCGGGGCGCCACGGGTGCTGAATTTCTGTTTATGGATGACAACGCCCGTCCTCACCGTGCAAACATTGTAGACGAATGCCTTCAATTGGAGGATATCACCCGTATGGATTGGCCAGCATATTCACCGGACATGAATCCAATAGAGCATGTGTGGGATATGCTTGGCCGACGAATTGCAGCCCGTCAACCCCCTTCCACCTATCAACCGGAGCGCATTGCTTGATGAGTGGTGTAATATTCCCCAAGATCAGATTTATAATTTGATACTCAGCATGCCTAGGCGTTGTAAGGCCTGTATTGCATCATCCGGGAGACATACTCTATATTAACCATCATACCAACCATGTTATACTGTTTTTTGTAAATAGGTTCTTTTTTTAAATTTGCTCCAGGGAGTAAAAATCGCAATTTTTATTAATTATGTCAAACATATAGCATCTTTTTTTGCTCTTTACCTTTTGTTTAATAAATAGACTTTACAAATAAGTCACATTTGTTTTGCTTCTGTCTCTTTCTTTGACTGAACTTCATTATCCCTAATTTATGGACATGAGTGAATTAAACACCTCAAAGAGAATAATTTTTTTTTTTTTGGTAACTACAGTGATATTTTAATTATTTGTAAAAAAATCTTAATATTTGTCTTTTTTTTTTTTAATTATCTTTGATTTCAGTTTTTATAAAAATTGATCAAAAAGTATAACCTTCTATAAAAATTCTTTGAATTCTTTAAGGAACTTCGAATGTAAAATAAATATTAGAACTAAAATAGTTCAATTATTTTAATGAAATTAAAAATAATAAAATTTCAACATTTGCGAGTTTTTCAAACTATGATTAACTAAACTTAACTCTAACATATTATTAGACATACTCTAGCTTGAGCACAATAATTTTTTAAGTATATTTGATGAAGGAAACAGAAATTTAAAAGAAAAAATATATTGATATTTTCATATGTTATAATTAAAAGAGTTTGTACAATCTTCAAATTTTTAAATATAATTATTATAAAAATTGCAATCCTTTTATTTATTTATTATAAACAAATGACTTTGGATATTTTATTTTAAACAAAATATCAATAAATGTATTGATGAATGTTATAAAAAAGACTTTATTGAATAATTTCTGTTTACGTTTATTTTTTTATGTTTGACGCACATATGTTTGAAACATATCACAATGTCTAACATAGATTATATATTAAACAACATAAATATTATATAATACAATACATTAAAATAATAAAATTTCAATATTTTGTACTTATTTTCAATGTTTTTGGAACAAAACATTAAAAAATACTATAACAATATTTATTTCAGGAGTAAAGCTTAAAGTAATAGAGTAATTGGAGTGGAGGTGTAGGAGAGCGGAAGTAAAACGCCGTTAGTTTAATCGAAGAAACTTGCGCTTCGGAATGACTGCAGCACTCGTAGCGCCAATCGTATTATCCAGCGCCAATTACGGATTGGAAACCCAATCAATAATTGGCACTGGTTGGTGCTGCAATCAACCAATTTGGCAGCAGGTTGTAATATGAGAGGATACGATGCTTTTCTTGAAGCAGCTTTGAATGCAACTTTGCTCGAGTGCCAATTATCCTTTATGTCTATGTTCATTCGACAACTGGTCAACTGGAAAAGTAAGTGATGCTATTGTCACAAATAATCAGTTTCTTGCCTTGAGTACTGACGCAACAGCTGAAGATGAAAGCGTCACCGTGATTCGGAAATTACCGCCAATCATGCTCAAGCCAAAAGCCAATTTAAACGACATGTTAAAACTGATTGATACTAAATTTGATGGCGATGTACATATAAAGCTAGCTGGAGAAATGATAAAAATCTTTCCAAATTCCGAGGATCAACATCGAGAGATCACTCGCTTTCTAAATTCTAATGATATAGAGTATTTTGTAATTACTCCTAAATTTCTCCGTCCAATAAAGGCGGTCATCAAGGGTTTGCATGGGACACAGCTCCGAATGAGATTAAAGCCGCTCTGGCTGATAAAGATTTTAATGTCGAGAAAGTAGTACAGCTGACCAGGACTAGGGATAAGCAGCCTCTCCCTATTTTTCAAATCACATTGCCACGATCGAATAAAAATCAAGAAATTTTTTAAGTAAATCGTCTCCTGCATTTAGCTGTTGTAGTTGAGAAATTCAACAAAAAGCCTGTTACACTTCAGTGTTTCAAGTGTAATTTTTTTCACCACAGTTCAAACAACTGTGGCTTTAAAGCCCGGTGTTTGAAGTGTGGTGAGGAACATTCACATAAGGACTGTAAACTATTTGATAAGCTTGAAATTCCAACTTGCATTAACTGCGGACAGTCGGGACACACAGCCGCCTGGAGAGGTTGCGCCAAGTTTCCCAAAATAAAAGTTAACTCCACCAAGTACGCCCCATACCCAAAACACGTATCAGCCAGACAGGTGACACCAAACTTTTCCTATGCTTCGGCAACGAAAAATCAACCACCATCTCAACAACCAGCCACTACTGCCACCATCAACAATGACTTCTCCCAAAATCAATTGACTCACTTACGGAGCATCGCGGATCAAGCCCCTTTATCCAAAATGCTTTGCTACTTATGAAAGAATTTGTATCCATTTTCTCGGAATTAAGAAACTCTGGAGAACTTCTCCAACAAATTAGAAACGCGGATAACAAGGTAGATAATTTGCAGGTCTTCATTAATGGCCTAGCAACTCAAACAACCTAAGTTTCCAAGTTCTAAGTTTTTATTTTTACTTTAAAATTATGCAATGTGTTTTACATTTACTATGGGCCTTGAGCCGACTGACAATATTTTTATGTTGCAACTAGGAGGTTTGGTCGCTTCGCGACCAAGGTACTCCGTTCACCTACACCGATTCACAACTGGTCACAAATGAATGGTTTGTGCTTGCCGCAAATAAGAGACATTTCAACCTGCTTACCACAAATAAAGTGTGTGTAAATTGTACATTTACAATTTGGCTGTTATTTGTTCTGAAGTCTGTGTTAATTATTTTACTTATTATAAAAGTGTTAGTGATAAGCCTTTTCCTAATTTAAAATTATAAAATTTACATAATTTTAATGAACCCATTGCATATGGATTTCTGGTTAAAAAAAATGCAATTAAAAGGAATGACAACAATACAGCTATTGATTAAAGGATATAGAATTCTAAATTGAGTATTGAATTTATTTCTAATGTTGTAGATATGCGATCTGTAGTTAAATTTACTATCAAGAATAATTCCTATGTACTTCGTTTCTTTAGACCAGGTGATATAATTATTATATATTTTAATATTAATAGGGTTATAGGATTTTTTGCAAGTGAAAAGAACTGTTTCAGTTTTGTCTACATTTAATTTTATCTTGCTTGTCTCAGTTAATGAGCCATTTTTCTAAATCAATGAAATATTTTGCAAACTTTTCCTGGATAGTGCAAATTTTTCGGCCTTGCGTTAAAATTGCATAATTTTATACTCATAAAATTCCTTAAGATTCCTTAAATTGACAAAGCTTGAAGACTACTACCAAGACTCCCCTTCCGAGATTTCCCTCATTTTTCCCTAAAAAAATTTTCTCTAGCTCAATTAGATAATTCCTGTGTTTAATCATCCATATTTACATTAGGAAAAAAAATTTTTGGTTTTTTTCCAATTTTTGGTGGCTCTTGATACAGCATATTGATGAAAGATAAAAAGTAGTGTCTAAATTTAATTCAACATGATATCAATAAAATAAATTTTATTTTACACATGAACGCTTTGCTTAAATAATTCATCATAAATTTAAAATTTCAAAAAAAGAAATTAATATTACATAATATTCAATGTTGCAGTTATAACTATATTGAAAATTATACTTTCTGTTATTTTTGTTGAAATTGAACATTGAAAAGTTTTATTGGAAAAGAGAGAAAATAATTTCTTTGTTCAAAGCTCTTTGTTTTCTCAACTTATAAAATTACGTGACGTCATTGAAAAATGGAACGATGGCGGAAGGCATTTCTCTCTAGTGGCTAGTTTCGCTGCTGCGTTAATTATAAATTTGCATTTAATTCCATCACATTTTTAGAATCTATTTCTATTCATTACGATCTCTTCTAATTGCAATTTAATCAAACTTTTATTTTAAAATGGACACTGGGGAGGATGAATTATATGATGAGGATTCTGGTAATGAGTCTAGTGCAGAAGATGAAGATGAACTTTCAATTTCATTAGAACCAGAAACGTCATCTAGAGAAAAATTAGACACAGAAGAGTTCCATTATGAAGTTTTATCAACTGAACAAATAGTACAACATATGGTTGACTGCATACGAGAAGTAAATACTGTAGTACAGGTATTGTTTACATTAAGTGTTAATGGTTTCGTTTTGTTTTGATTTTATTACAACGTATTTATGAGTATTCTGAAAATTTAAATTTATTAGGATTTACGTCTGTTGTACTTCGTTGTAATTGCAAAATTTAAATTTGTTGGAACAAAAATAAATCTTTCAACAAAAAAAAAAAAAGATGTATTAGTAAACTGCAAAGCCTTTGTAATTGACATTCACAATATACATGTCACTTTAAATTGAAAAAAAAAAAGTATTAGCACCTGTTATACCTTATAACAAAATTAAGAATATTTTATTGTTAGATAATCATAAGTTACATTTATTGTTATCTGGTTTGTTTTGAAGAAAATTCAAAAATTTCATTCAGATGTGAAAATTATATGGAGTAGCAAGATTATTATAGAAATTAACTTTATTATAACATGTCTAAAAAATGCAAGAAATAATTTTTTTTAATTGAGCATGAAAATATTTAAGTTTGCAATATTCATAATGTGTGGGTGTGGCTTTTATCTCTCTATTCTTATGCATAAATATTTCATATTGCATTTTAAATCTTTTTGTAACATTGAAAATTTTATGAAATAACAAATTAAAAGCAATACAAAATTTAAGTAATTAAATAAACCATAAAAAAAATGCTACAGACACAACAAAAAATTAATTACACCTTCATATTTTGAGAATATTATTACTCGTGAAGACTCCATATTATGATGATCAATCTTAATTCCACTAATTTAAATATGTATTTTAATTTTTTAAAATTTGGTCAATCATATCAGTATTTTGGCTAATTTTGACTGATAAAAATCTTACTTTTCCTATCAAAGTGTTGATAACCTTTTTATCGTATATCAGAAACTTTTGTACTTCTGTTAATAACAGTAAAACAAATTGAGGTTTAATGACAAGTTATTGTAAGTGGATGAAAGCATAAACAAAAGGAAAAAGTCAAATAAAGCATTTTACAGTGGACTTTAAATGATGCAGAATAATAAATTATCTAATTTATTTATTTATTTCATTTGAAAGGAAAAAAATAGTGCATTTTACAAGTGTATTAGAAGCTATGAAAATGAAATTCGGGATATTTCAGTAAAATAAGTGGTTTATCCTTATCAGTAACTTTTTTAATCCCAATTATTTTGTATTGATCAATTTGACATAACCATTGTTTCTTGTTCATTTTAACTACTCAAATCACTTTAAAAGTGATCTACTCATAATAAGGATATAATTACTGCTATTGTTCTAAATGCATGAAGTTTTTTTCTGTTTTGTCTTCCTTCAATTGCCAAAAAAAAGAAGAAAAAAAATGCCATTTCAATCACAATAAAATCATAGTGATGACATTCCTTGAATAACATAAGACAACTTAAGCACATTAACTTTTTAATTTTATTTTATGATTTCTATTGCATTTTCATTTTTTTTTTTCCCCCTCTATGATTATAAATAATTTCACTGGTAATTTGGTTTCTCAAAGGCTCTCTCTTTTCTTTTATTATTTTCCTTTTATTTTTCAAAGAAGAAAATTACTAGTGTTTAAATCTTATTAATAAAATGATATGTTAACAGTAAAAAACGAAACATCCCTTTAAGAAGTAGAATTACTATATCAATAAAGATATTCATATTGCTATTAATCTAACAAATTTTTACAATAAAAAAGACAAGCTAATTATTTTTAAAATTTCCTGATATATTTTGATGTTGTAGAAAAATGTAATTTTCTATGTTGGGATTGACAATCTTAATCCTTCCTCTTCTAATCTGCTGTTTTGTATAAAATTTGTTAGTTTCTTGCAGAGAAATTATATATTAATATCTGAAGGATATAATAAATATATCTAATTAATAAATACTTTCATTGTTCATTAGTAAAATTTTATCAATGTACAATAAAAATGCTGTGTAAGATAACAGTTAACCTCAATATGAATTTCAATTAAATTGAAATGTGGCATGTATCTTCAAAAATCAAGTAGTTTAATAAAGAAGCTAATAGATAAAATATTTTGCAAGAACTACTCAAAATTGTTTATATAGAGAAATATATAAAACTTGAATTTTCTTAAATCATAGTTTTGATTGTCTATTACATTAATATTTTTATAAAATATTTTCTTTTCTTCCTTTGGTTTGTACTTTAAAAACCAATTTGTATTTTGAAGAAAAACTTTCAAAACAAAGCAATATTTACTTTTTAATTAATTTATAATTTTTTATTTATATATAACTGTTCATTTCTAATGTATGTGTAAGTTTTATATTGTCATTCAGATAGTTTATTTATTTATTTTCTTTTTAGATTCCACCTACTATTACTCGAATCCTTCTAAATCATTTTAAATGGGATAAAGAGAAACTTTATGAAAGGTATATCTTTTCTATTGGTTTCTATATTAAAAAAAATATGTATTTGTTTTAATTGTAAAAAAAACACAATGAGCCTCTGGGAATTATCCATAGTTTCTCTTTATTTTTATATTTTTTTATTAAAAGTTAGTTAATACTACTGTAGATGATAAATTTTTTCTTATCTTATGTGTCAGTTTTTGTTATTGATCTCAAATATTAATTTTTTTTTTTTTCTTAACTGTTTTCAAATCTTATAAATTTTTAGAAAAGTTCTTCAAATATATATTGAGTGATTTTATCACAATACTCAGCAATATTGTTGCATTAATGTACTTTTAGATATAAATAATTTTTAATGTTTAATAAAGAATTCTTGAATATTTTTTGTAATTACGTTAGCTTCCCATTTTTATTTTTTCCTAATAATTGTGTCATGAATTATAATGCATAATTTTGGGGATTTTGAAATTAGTATATATGCATAATTAATAAAGAAAGCTGAAATATATATTCAGCTAATGTTTTAAAAGGTAATTTGCAAACAAATGAACTTTATGAAATATTACTAGTAATATACTAATATAAAATAGTCAGTAATATCAACAATATGCAATTAATAAAAGGATTTGTTTCATTAGGCTTTGTTGATTTTATACTAAAGAAATTAAAATATAAAATTTTTATCTTTTTTATTTAAAAACTATTATATGTTTTAATTAAATTTTAATAACTTATATAAATATTATTATTGCTTTTAAAAAATAAACTTAAATTTTAGATTTTTTACAGGGTAAAATGTTGCATTTTAACATACACTCATGTCCATAAATTAAGTATAATGAAGTTCAGGCAAAGAAAGAGACAGAAGCAAAACAAATGTGACTTATTTGTAAAGTCTATTTATTAAACAAAAGGTAAAGAGCAAAAAAAGATGCTATATGTTTGACATAATTAATAAAAATTGCGATTTTTACTCCCTGGAGCAAATTTAAAAAAAGAACCTATTTACAAAAAACAGTATAACATGGTTGGTATGATGGTTAATATAGAGTATGTCTCCCGGATGATGCAATACAGGCCTTACAACGCCTAGGCATGCTGAGTATCAAATTATAAATCTGATCTTGGGGAATATTACACCACTCATCAAGCAATGCGCTCCGGTTGATAGGTGGAAGGGGGTTGACGGGCTGCAATTCGTCGGCCAAGCATATCCCACACATGCTCTATTTGATTCAAGTCCGGTGAGTATGCTGGCCAATCCATATGGGTGACATCCTCCAATTGAAGGCATTCGTCTACAATGTTTGCACGGTGAGGACGGGCGTTGTCATCCATAAACAGAAATTCAGTACCCATGGCGCTCCGAAACAAACGTACATGTTGTTCCAGAATGACATCCCGATAGATGTGGCCTGTCATCGTTACACTCTGAACATGCAGGTCAGTTCTGGAACGAAGAATAATTCCTCGCCAAACGAGCCATCCTGCACCACCGTGACGGTGTTGTTTAATGGTGTTCTGTTGGTGGTAACGGGTACCTGCCGCTCTCCGTATGAAAGTCCAGCGAGAATCAGACTGCAAACTAAACCTTGACTCATCGGAAAACATCACACCAGACCACTGTTGCGGTGTCCACAATGCATGCTCTCTACTCCAGGTTAATCGTAGGCGACAGTGAGTTGCGGTAAGTGGAACACATCTGACAGGCCTACGAGCATATAGACCAATGTGCCCTAAGCGTCTGTACACGGTCCGCCTTGAAACTGTCATACCGATAGCTGAAGAGAGCTGACAAGACAGGTCTGATGCTGTGCTCCGTCTGTTTCTTTTGGCAGTAACTGCTAAATACCGGTCCTCATTCGGCGTTGTAACTCGGGGGCGACCTGTGCTGTGACATCTCACATTACCATCATCTTGGAATCGTTGCCAAAGCCTGGAGATTCCTGTAATTTGCATATTCTTTTTCAAGATGTGTGTGATAATTCTACAGGTGAAATTTTTATTTTAGAGTTTCATTTCTGTGTGATTCTGAATTATCCTTAATTTATGGGCATGAGTGTAGTTTTCTATGGATGCAGAGATATTAACCTGAAATGAGATTTCTTAATGTCTTGGACAATTTTCAGTAAATTTTTTATACTTTTCAATAGGAGAGTATAAGTGACAAACCACACCAATCAGAATGACCCCTAGTGTTCACTATGAAAATTTACATTTACAGCAGTGCACATTTGCAACTACGTTTACAATTTATTATGAAATAATGCAGTAGTTTATTGAAAATTAAGAAGTTTTCATCAAAATAATACTAATTTAGAGATTATTTTAATATTAATATTAAAATTATTTCATTCAAGATATAATAAGGAAAGAAGTTGGAAAAAATAAGAAACTTAATAAACAAATGAGAAATTTTATCTATTTAAATTCGTTCTTTATTAAAAGTTTCATAAGCAATCATTAAATTTTTATTACTTTCTGTAATAGTTACAGAAAATTCAAATTTGATAGTAATATGTTATAAGTGATTATTTCACTTATATTATGAAAGTGACAAAAAATTGTCATAAAAAAATGAAATTGTTTAAAAATTATTACAATGTTTCAATGAAATGTTCTGTTGTGGCCAAAAGTTATTTAGGACTTATAAATGCACCAGTTAATTACCAGAACTAGCCGTACATAACATGATTGTTCTAAGCGGTTTTTATTGTAAAAGCTAATATATTATGTATATAATTAATAAAAAAATAAGGTACTTTTCTCATTAATAAAGTTTTTCTAAATGTGATTTAAATTTCTAATTGTGAATTGCTCTAAAATGCATGATTAGGTACATAATTTTTTTTCATTTGACGTGCGTGTGTGTGTGCGCGCGCGCGCTTACATTTTCTGTGACTTTCTTCTAAAGATATCTTAGCTGTAATTAATATTTTCTATCTTCAAATCAGAATTAATATTTTCTGTCTTCAAATCAGAGCTTTAGTTTATTTAAAAACATTTTTATTGGTTCATCTTTTAAGAATAGTCAATTATTTAATGAACACCTTTTTCATATTCCTATTGAATTTATTGATTTTAAGCTGATTGTTTATAAATATCAGATAAGTTGTCCTTTAAGTTAATGGCATAAAAATAAGTTTCAAAGTAAATTGTCCCTCTTTGATTGTATTATTAATTTCAAATATTTTTGATTGTATTATTAATTTCAAATATTTTTGTTGATATTAATTCATTTTCTTCATAGATACTATGATGATGACCAAGAAGCTCTGTTTAAAGAAGCCCATATAGTCAATCCTTATAAAAATCCACCTACATCTAAGGTAATATTTTTGTCAGTATCTTTTGTAAAATGTTAAAAAGAATCGTTCTAAGAAATATTTACAATTTTCTTCTTACAAAACAGAAACTTATTGCTTTCATTAATTTGTGTTTAAAAGGGAATTAAAGAATCAAATGAAGACAGTTCTTTATTTGGTGATATAAATTGTAAGTTCATTTCAATTTTAATTTTGTTTCACAAAACTTCAACATAATTATTTGCTACTTTCTATTCTCCTCTCAAATTATCTGCAATCTGAATTTTTTTTTACCTATAAAACTTTCAGCGAGTATTAACTTTCAAAAAGGTTTTTTTTTTTTCCACCTCAATAGAGAAAAAAAAATGAAAATGTAAAGGATGGCATACTAGAAGCGAATCTTTTATAAATAAAATAGAAACTTATGAGAGTTGTTGCCGATGATGAAAAATAATGGAATTTTTACAAAAGGAAATAGATTTGCACCATAAGATAACATATGGATGGATAAATTTTTCTGGTGTTTTGAGTGGATAAATGGGTTTTTTTTCCCCGCATTTTAAATTAATTTTGGCATTCTAGGATAAAGTTTTTATATTTATTGGTTAAATACATGTGATATGGCCATCGAATGTTTGTTTTATTTACTGTAGTTTTTATACCTGTTGAATTTCTTTTCCGTTAACTTCCCTGCATGTATGTTTTTCAAATTTTAAGAACATAAAAAATGTTATAATATAAGATTTTGATCCAAGAACAAAAAAAACAGTGCATAGTACATCTAAAAACAAGTGAATGAATAAGCACATTTTGCATGCTGCTTTTCTCTTGCCTTTTAGGCAAGCACTTTTACATTGGAAATTTGTAATTAATGCATGTTGATTATAGACAGGAAATAATTCTTATAATGATAAAAAAAAAAAAAAATGTTAAAATTTTTTTTGAATAAACTGAGGCAAAAATCATGATCAGTCAATATGTGGAAATCAACATTTAACTGCAAAATTTGTTTTAATCCAGAACAATTTTAAAAACACAAATAATTAAACAACATTAAATATACAAAATAGTATATTAAAAAGAGAAAAACTTATTAGATTTAATAAAATTAGTGCAATATCTTATCCATCTACAATATTATAGCCTAAAAAATTATATATATATTTCTTTCTAGTTAATCTTTTTTTTTTTTTTAATGTTAACTTGTCTCTCTTTATTTTCCCTCTCTCTTTCTCTTATACTTAAAATTCTTGTTTAATAAGAAAAATTCTAATGATAAATCTTTTCTTGTCGGTTATTATTTCCCTCAATACTTTCACAAAAGTTTCTATTTGAAAATGTTTTTAAAAAAATCTTATTCACATAGTATATTGCTATCAACATGTATTTCTGGAATATTAACTGCAATGAAGGGGACAAAATAGAAAAATGATGGAATATTTAATGAAGAAATGAAAAGTAAATTGAACGGTGACTGAATAATAACTTTAATAAAGCAATGCATTTCCATAAATAGGGCACTATGCAAAATGTGAGCAACAACACCAAGCATTTAAACTATATTATTATTTTTTTTACCATGATTTATTATATTATGATTGGCAGAAATTTAGGGGAGGTGGGGCATTACATTTGATGCAAAATGGCTTTACAGCTAAAAGTGGAAATTCCTCTATTATATTTGATTGCAAATGAATAATATCACCTTACTGCCTATTATATCCTCATAATATCTTAAAATTAAACCTACTAAAAAAATCGAAAGAAGTAAAATGGATATTATCAAACCTAGAGATAAAATGAAAACATTAAAACCATATTTGATATAAAATCATAGCAACAAAAAAATTAAATTGTTTTAATATCAAAAAACCTGTAATGTCGTATAAAATGGGACATATTTATTGAAAAATTTCTTTTTCATATTGTGTTGCCATCTACAAAATTAGAACTCATTACTTTATCATGAAATGGTTTAAAAATTAATTTTAATTGTTTGAGTACGGCTTGACTAACACCACAGAGAATTTAATAATAAAAACTTTTAAAAATTTGTCATATTAAAAATTCTTCAAAACTAAAAATGGAATTAATAATAAATGCAGTGTGTTAAGAAATAGAATGTCCTTTCCAAATAATAAAAAATTAAAATCAGTGTTTTTTTGGGTTTTTTTATTATTATTATTATTATGTGTATATCACGTTGTTTGGAAAGTAATTACATTTTTTTTTTTAAATCGAAAAGTATATTCTTTTAGTGTACAGTTATGTTTCAGTTTTTTTCTTGTAGTGTATGTATCTGATAGTATATAAAATATATAAACTTTTATGTTCTAATTGTTGATATCTTGTCAAAATTTTATGTAATGTTTATTATCTTTTTAGGATTCCAGATTTGCACCCAGAACAGAAGAATGCGAGATTTGCTTGATGACAATTCCAAAAAATGCAAGTATTGTTATGGTTGTAAATGCATTAAATGCAACTTAACTTGTATGATTTTAAAATTTTGTTACCATTTCAAAATTAATCTTCTATTCTTTGTTACCATACAGATGAAAATAATAAAAGAAGAAATTTTTTAAAAAGTAAATTATGAAAACTATAGGAATTTTATTGTTTTCACTCGAAATATTTTTGGAGGGATTTAGTAATATCTCCTTTCTAAAAAAAAGAATTTTATTTTTCTGAATTTGTTTTTATTGGATAATTTCATGAAATGCATAGACATTTTATAAATATTTTCAGTTTTTATAGTATTTTTTTCTTGATTGTCAATACCTTCATTTCGTGTACGCTTTTATATTTCAGCTGATGACAGGAATCGCTTGTGGTCATCGATTTTGTACTGAGTGCTGGAGAGAATATCTTACAAGTAAAATTATGGACCAAGGAATGTGTCAGGTAAAAAAAGATTAAATTTAAATAGAAGATTCCTTTTAAATTAAATATGCAGTAAAAGAATTTCTGAAGGCATTTATTTGATCACTTTTTATTGAGCATATCTGTATACCCTTGCTTGTTATTGTGTTTTTAATTTTTTTTTATATGTAAAATTCATTTATATAAAAGTGGATGCTTTTTCTCTTAAAATTATGTTGTTTCTTTCCTCTAAAAGGATTAATTGCTAACAAATATTATAATATAAATGTTTTCTTTTGTCATTTTATAAAAAAAAAAAAACATATTGATTTAATTATCTAAATTACATAGTTTTCTTGTAGTTAAAATTAATATTTTATTTCATATTTAATGTCTTATTATATTTTCAATAATATTAATTGTAGAATGTTGCATCAGCTTGTTTGCTCAAAATTATACCCAAACTTGCTTATTAACATACTTTTTATAGATTCCTACTTTATAATCTAACCAAAAGTTACTTAAACTTTACTTATATTATTAAATTTTATATTTTTATGTGCATTATATAGAATATTGACTTAAAATTGATCAAATATTCATTTGTATAGATCATTGCTTGTGCTGCACATGGTTGTGACATTCTTGTGGATGACCAGACAGTCATGTGAGTTTAAAGATTATTTTGCTTATTTTATTGTGCAAAGCTATAATTTATTATTAAATATTAGTATAATACTTAAATTAAAAGATTCAAGTCCAGAAATGACTATTTTCATTTAATTTTGAAATATATTAAGGGCATTCGAGTTTTCTGATTCTGGGAAATCATTAAATTTGAATAGAATTATGATCATTTAACTGGACTAACAGACCTTATACAAGTTAAATATTTCATATCAAATATCTGGAATAATTGATTGTCTAGATAGTTTTCTGATTTAAGTGATTGTAAAGATTTCAATTTGATTAGGCTTTTCATTCTAGATACAATTGTATAGAACTAATTGTTTTTAATTTACCTTCAGATTCAAAAACTTTCTGAAATGTATTGCAACTCCTCTGAAATATCTGTTGATATTGTGCAAATCAAGCCTCTAATAAATCTATTCCAAATTTTTCTATCATATAATAAATATTTAAAGAACGTAACTTATTAGTTCTATTGAATATTCTGTTATAAAATGAAAGCTTACATATAAGCTTATATCATAAGCTTACCACCGCAGAGATTTGCCCAATTCTTTTTGCTCTAACAGTTTAAAGGACTTGTATTTTTCCACAAGAAAAGCTAGTCTTAAGAAAAAAATTATCATTAATATTTCTGATTGGTTTGCTGAAATCATCATTTAGTTTCAACCTTTTTCATAATATGTAACATTAACTGTTATTCATTTTAAATAAAAATTTGTAAATATTATTGTATTAATATTTGTTTTTCTATTTAAAGCAGTTATGTTTGTTTCATGAAACAAATTTAATGTGATAATTTAAGCACAGTTTTTGTGATTAATCCCTTCTTAGATTTATAAATATTTTTTAAAGATTGAATACTTGTCAAACAAACTTTTGAAAAATCATTTGAATTCAGAAAATAAAGTATTTGGTCTTCAATTGTTTGTTCAATCCACTTATTTCTAATATATCTTAGTAAGTGCACAGCATCAAACATTTTTTTTTTTTCCAACTCTTACACATTTTAGTAACCATAATTATCTTTATTCCATTATTATGTGAAATCAAACATAAAATAGCTCTGAACACTTAAAATGTTCCTCCTAAAGTATTGAATACAATACATCATTAGTTTTGCTTTTCACTAGCATTATTGCAATTACTACTATGTTTAGAAAATGTTGATATCATAAAAATTGAAGGAAACATAAGAAAAATTACCCACTATACCAGTAACCTGACCAGATATGTAACACTTTATTTGTGAATATTTCATCAAATAAAAAGTAAACAATTTCTTAAGTAATTCAATTTTTTCTTTTAAATAAGATATATGGTTATTATTGTCTTGAATCCTTGTATTAAGAGAATTACGAGTTTTTTTTTTTTTTTTTTAAATTAAGCAGGATGTGATAAATCTATAATCTAAAAAAGATGACTGCAAAAGAATTTATTTATAAAGGGAAAAAATCCATTGATTATACAACATTAATTGAAATTAAAGGGATTATTTGTTCCATTATTGCATCAGTAATAAAATATTTCTTAATTTCCTTTTGTTTTCCAGGGTTCTCAAGTTTTGCTAGGCTATTTAATTTATTTCCAGTAGATATATTTTTTTCATCACAGCACTTAAGAAATGAAATAATAATAAACAATGAAATTCCGTTCATCTATTACAGTTATTTTTTTCTGAAATGTGATCAAGATATTTGTTTTCTAATGTTAAATCTCCATGAAAGCAGTCATGGTCCAATTTCTATGCATTTGTGGCACATTACCATTTCTAAGATATGTAAATGAAAACAAAATCTTCTTCCACTATAAATAGCCACTCCTTATCATCTTCAAAGTAAATTCTTGCCGGAAAACATCAAAAATTTTAATCAAATAAATTCAAACACTTATCTGTAATGTCTTCTTTGTTGACTTGTAAAATTTTATTTGTTCTTGCAAAAGTGTTTTGCAGAGGATTTTCATTTACTAGCTTGAGCAATACCTGTGTAATAATTATTAAAAAATGCAACCAGATTATATTATGGGTTAACTTTTGCACAAAGAAATTATTTTACAGCACTAATTAATATTGAAGTTATACTGAAGCAACATTAACCAGCAGTTAAAAGTACAATACAATACAGAATATTTGGAATAACTTTCAATTAATGCTGTTAAACACGAGATTGCAAAGACTATTTTTCTGTCAGCATCAAAAAGCCAAAAGAACAGGCTACTTTCTGGATTGTCTTGCTAATTATATTTTTAAATACAAATAGCTACTAATTTTTTTAATGATATTTTTAAACTTTTCTTTTTTTAACTCGTAATTTATATAGTAAAAACAAATATGTAATTTTCTAAATTCAATTTTTCCTACTTTTGAAATTTCTCTCTGGTTTTATTTTCTTTTTCTTCTATTATTACTATTTGCTAGCAATAGAGTTACCCTTGGAACTAAGATATGTAATGCTGTAAAATTGGCATCATGTGAAAATACAAAGAAATTACCATTTTTCTTGAAATTAGATTCTACAAATATTAAGATATATACTTATTACAATTTTTTGGAATTTATATATTACTTATACATTTGATCAATTATTTAGTTTATAATAATTTGAGTTATTTAGCTGTACTTTTTGTTTGATTATCTTTACATATGTTTCTTATTCTGTTACCTCTATTTTTGTAAACATAATATTCATAATTTAATTTTTTTCAAATAGGCACTCTTTTTTACCAAATTTTAATTCTAGTTGAAATTTAATTGAATTATATTATTGAATGGTTAAAAAATTTAATATGCAGTTGTTCAGTAAATAAATTTCAATTTGAACATAATAAAGAATCCTATAAAAACTATTTATAAATGTAGCTAATTAACTTGTTTCTTTTTCAGGTCTTTAATTACTGATCCAAAAGTAAAACTGAAATATCAGCATCTTATTACTAACAGTTTTGTGGAGGTAATGTGTTTATTTATCGTAATATAATTTTTCTTGTCATTTTATCAGTAAATCGGATTTGTTTTTAAATTGTGAAATCATGAGTCATAATTCTGATTAAAGTAACCTCACAGAAAAAATTACACTGATGGGCATACTTTGGTCTTGATTTAACTTGCTCAAAAAATTTAATGTGTGTTCAATTGGCAATTATAAAATAAAAGAATAATCAAATTAGATTTTTTGAACAATCACTGATTTTCTGCATTTTGAAGATTTCAAAACTAGAAATTTTACTTGCTCATTTGTATCATATGTTGATTGAAATTCTTTTTAAACAAACTTTCAAGTGGTAAATGGAAAGTGCATAACTTCTTGCAAACTATTGATTTTAATTTGGTTTTCTATTAATGGTGAAAAGTTATTAAAATATTTTAAATCTTCAAAGCTTATTCTATCGAGAACCTTGTTATTTTAAATCAGTTGCATCCTTCATGAAAATAGTATAAAAAATATTTTTATTAAATTTATTTAATTTTATGAAGGATCCATTTTTAAAGAGAATATTGTGGGGTTTTTTTATCCTTAATAGCTAAAAAATATCATGGATATTTATATCTCGAAAGCATTTAAAAATTTAATCTAATTTATATAGGCAGTGGTAAAATGGAACCAATATTCTGCTTAAAAGGTATCCAGAATTGTTAATTAAAACAATTCTGGATACCTTTTACGCAGAACATTCATCAACATTTATTTTGCTGCCTTCAGGGGGTAGGAAACCCCGTCGAGTACAATATACCTATGATAGCACTTTCTAAATTCTTCATACATTGATTCATTCTGATTTTGGTATGGCCTTCAGTTCCTTTTACAAAGTTTCTTTTATGGTCTCAATCAAGTCAAAACATCTTGCTGATAGTGGTAACTAATTTTTAACTTTGGGAACAGGAAAAGGGACATGTTGCCATATCATAGGAATAAGATGCTTGTTCATTCATTGCATTTCATGAAGGTATATGCTTGACGAATCATGTCTGCAATAACCAACTTTTCATGCTCTTTTTTTAGACATAATTGAATTTTGGAACCGGTCATGCTATGGCATGTTTCATGTCAAAATTTCAGTCATAATGTTTTGATCAAACTTAAAGGATTTGTTCACCTGTTGAACTAACTCTCTAAGATGTGTCAGAAATCAGAAATTTTTTTTTATCTCTTTTTAGATTTTAAAAGTTACCCAGAACTAGGTAAATCAACTACCACTTTTCGGTTTTCTTTCAATGCTTTATACCATTCATAAGTTTGTTTTTTACCTGCACTGTAATTTTTTTGCATTGTTTTTAGCAATTCTGCACATGAAATTTCTTTTGCCTTAAATTTTAAGGCAAACTCTTTGTTCAACTAATTTTTCAATTTTATAAATCACAGACCTCTTAAAATGTTTGATTACAAAAATAGCTGCTGTCAACACACTGAGCGACAGATCAAGTTCAAATTTTGCTGATAACTCAATACAATGATACCAACTTACAAAAAAAAAATGTAACAATATATATATGCATATTTTAAATTATAAAATCAGGATACTTTGTATATCGAACGCATAGTGAACCACATTGCACTTTTTTACAAAGCTCACTTATTTAATCGTTGTGTATTCCAACATTATAAAACCGCAGTTGAATTGCTATTCGTATATGAATAACTGGAAGACATTTATAATAAATTTAAGTGCTTTTTATATTGTGCAAGATGAGAATATTCTGTACGCTTTAACTTGAAACCCTTGACTATTTTTATATTGCAGCTTTGCTGCAAATGCATACTAGTGTTCTAATATGTGCAGTTTCAGAAAATGTCATTGCAGTTGGATATGAATCCTATGAATATGTAAAGATATTTTGAGAGATAAAGTTGTCTTTTGTATTTCCTTCCCTTCATCTTTAAAATTTATTGAAAGATAATTAATAACAGTTTGATTTTATTTTGTTATTTAAATTTCTATAGATGTATACATTTCTTAATTAAAAAAAAATTATAAAAATAATCTACATTTTTTTCCTAGTGTAATAGGTTATTAAGATGGTGCCCTCAGCCTGAGTGTAATTATGTCATTGCTGTACAATATGTGGATTCTCAACCTGTAACTTGTCACTGTCGTCACACATTTTGGTGAGGATTTTAATCAATTACTGTTCTGATCTATAGTAAAATAAATATCTAGGTGTGTGAAGAAATTTGTTTTTTATATATTTGTTATATTTTATTGAAAATAGCATTGAGTGTTGATTACAATTTTTAAATTTTGCAAAATCTACCTCTATATGAGTTTGGGAAGTAAAAAAGTTTCTGTGTACCTCTTAGTAAATTCATTATAGCATATAATAATTTTCATATATTACCTTTACTTGCTGTTTCAGTCCAAATGTTTAATCTTATAAATTGTGGATTTGGCTGTAAAATGTGTAATATCTTCTTACTTATTCCCTGGCACTACAGCCCATGGTTTGCCAAGGCCATCTGCCAATTAGCAGTTTTTGAGACAGGAGTTGATTTGTTTTTAAGTTGTAGGGTTGTTAACTTAATTATCTACAGCCATATTAGACTGGGACCTACTGTTTAAAGTGGATTTCAAACCATTAAAAAAATCCAGGCAACATTGGGACTCGTACCCGAAACTTGTGGCTGCGAGCGCTGGTCACTTGAAGCCCCATGTAATATCTTAAGGATATCAATATTTTTTTTTAATTACCTCATTTATTTAGGGAAAAGCTTTAACAGAAGTTTAACTAATTGTTATTTCAGAATTTATATATATACACACACATATATATATAAATGCTTGAAAAGAATAAAATATTAAGGTTTACATTTTATTTGATTTTTAATGAATATATGATTCTATTAGCTTTGCTTGTGGAGAAAATTGGCACGATCCTGTGAAATGTACTTTATTGAGAAAGTGGCAAAAAAAATGTGATGATGACAGTGAAACTTCTAATTGGATTGCTGCGAATACTAAAGTAAGATTTATAAATTCGTTTTTTAATTTCTTAAACTCATTTTTTCATATTTGCAAATTTCTTTTAACTATTATTCATAGGCATTTAATTATCATTAAGAATGTTCATGTTTCTATTCAGTAATTTTCTGTGAACAATATTAAGTTTAGAAGAAAATTTTCATTCATTTTGTATTTGATGTTAAGATCATAAAGCAAGATTAACAACAACACAAGATTATACTTTTAATTGTTTTTAAAAAAAGTTACTAAAAAGCATAAGTGACAGTTATTTTTGTCAGTTTCTCTTTAATTAAAAAATTTTTCATGTACCATAATATTTATATAAATTAAACAATTCAGATGAATTTTTTAAATTCTTTTTAAGCAAGTACGTCTTAACTATGACATTTCATATTTTAGAATACTATTGTCAAGTAATTTTTATTTGTGACATACTTTTAAAATATGATTTAATGACAAAAAAAAAATTCAGTATTTCCTTTGAAAAAGCTGTTAATTTCTAAATTAAAATTAGGCTTTGGATGTTAATACAGCAAAACAAATTTTCGCATATTTTTTTATGTAATCTGTGTTTTTTCTATTTCTTTCAGGAATGTCCCAAATGCAATGCTACCATTGAGAAGGATGGAGGTTGTAACCATATGGTGTGCAAAAATCAAAATTGCAAGTCAGATTTTTGCTGGGTTTGTCTTGGACCTTGGGAGCCACATGGATCATCTTGGTGTGTTTGCTCCTTCAATTATGCTTTCCCCCCCTCTTAAATCATGTCAAACCATATAATTTCTATCATTTGGACTAATGAATTATGTACCATAGAACCCTCTTTTTTGCAAGTTTCCATTAATTTTTATCTATGTTTTTATGACTTTTATCTTTTTAATTGAATTTTAAAATTAGTTATTTCCTTATTAATGAAAAAGTTGAAACTGAATTCCATCGATTGAATTCAATTACAAATTGCATTTGCCACTAAGTTTTATTTTTGGCAGTTAATGAATATTACTTTATCATTTTCTAATTTAATAGACTTTTCTTAATTGTAAAAAATAAGCACATTATTAAAATAAATGCCAATATCCATCGGCTGGTAACAATGTTTTTTATATTTATGTTGACTCTAATCAATATTTCATTGTGTATATTTATATATTATATCAGTGTGAATTTAAGGTAGATATTTTAACTGAAATTTTTTTACCTAGAACCACCTATAGTTTAAAAAAAACAAAACAATCAATCAAAATTTATTATGTCATATTTATTTTATTTTGTTTGTAAAATTTAATCAGCAAATTAGTTTGTGGTTGTATTATAAATTAATATTTACAAAACTGTTAATTATATATATTTACCATTGTAAGGGCCATGTGAGTTAAATTCTTACATTACCATTTTTTTTAATCTGCTTATAATCATATAGATCTAAACAATAAATATTCGTTTACTTATTTTCCATTTTTAAAATCAACTGTGTAAGAAATATGATAAATTTATTCTAGAAGATTTTAGTGATTATGCTTTAAATTTATTAATTTTAAGGTACTTAAAGTATGTATAAGTAGCTATGTTTTAAACTTTTTAGCTATTTAACTTCATTTTAAAATAAAGACTATTTATATCACATTTAAATATTTATTAATAATCCAACCTCGTGAAATTCATGTAGAAGGTTGCTGCAAAACAATTTTTTGAAAAGGTTATGAGTTTGGCTTTTTTTTTCATTGCATGGTTAGGACCATTTAAAATTGAAGGCTGACAGGCATTTGCGTGATATGCTTTGTAACGGTTAAACCGACTATGTAAGTGTCTTTCCATGTATATATAATAAATATCCTAATTGCCTGTAAGAATTCCAATTCTAGGAGTCTTTTTACTTCCTTCTCTTATCCATTACAATTTATGAGACAAAAAGAATAGTAGAATAAGATAAAATACAATTAACTCATATGATATTTTAAGTTTGTGTGTATATCATAATTTTATTGATTAAATGGAATATTATTTTTTAATCTATGTAATATTCTTGATTGGTTCTATTTTCTCAAAATTTATTGAATGTTTGTTCACAAACATTTTCTTGTGTATACAATTAAATTGCCTTGCATTATCATTTTTAATCTGTTTGATTTATATATAAACCATATATTTTCTGTATTTTCCATTTTTGTGGATATAATATCTTAATAATTATTAAAACGAGCTTAATCAGTAGCTTTTTATAGTAAATATGGTGTGTTTTTTCATAATTTTATAGTATTATGTTTGTGTATTTATAATTTCATACAATAACCTTAGCATGAAACAAAAAAAAATTAACATCTGTTAAAAAAATTTATTCATTACTTTTAAATTAAACAGTTTATTTACATTTCCAGGTATAACTGCAACAGATATGATGAGCGAGAAGCTAAGTCGGCCAGAGATGCTCAAGAGAAATCTCGAGCGGCTCTGCAGCGGTACTTGTTTTACTGCAATAGATATCTTAATCATATGCAGAGCTTGAAGTTTGAGCATAAGGTTCGTTACATTTTGTTCTTTTATATGAAAATGTAAATTATAGTTTAATTTATTTATTCTTTGTTGTATCAAAATTGTATTGGGAAACAATCAAATCAGAAAAACATGTCTTTTATGAAACTGAAAAATGTCCAAGTGTAGTTGAAATGCTTAAAAAACATGAACAAATTTAATAATAAAATATTTGCAAAATACAAAAGAAAAAAAATTGCACAATCTATGTCCTACAGAACACTTCCCTTCGTCACTTCTTCCATAGCTACTGCTTAAATCTCATTTCTGACTCATCAACATTTCTTGATAGCCTTTTTTCTCCCTTGTGGCACCTGAGTTTCTTTCTCCTCTCTCACTCCTACAGCATCTTGTTTCTTTTTAATCCTTGTGGTATAGAGGTCTTAAACACTTATTTTGTTTTATTAAAAATTTGGTATAATAGAAATCTATGAAAGTTAAAATATTCTAACCAGGAGTGTGTCAAAAATTTTTCCAACTCCCAAATCATGTTTTTTAAACCAACTCTTTTCTGTTTTAATTTTATGTACTGTGATCTTTACTGGTAAACTTAGAAGAATTTGTGAAATTTAATGACTTTTATTGAATTCTTATATCTATAAAAACAGTTTTCCTTAACAAAATATTTTTATCTTTAAAAATGTAGTATTTGCACTCACTTAAAAGTTATCCTTGCATTCTAAATTTGCTTGCAAAAAATATATGTAATCTATCACAATAACATAAATTAATAGGTAGCAAAATGTTGTAGAATAACTGAAAACAACCCACAAAAAAAATGTATATTTTAAACACAAAGACACTATATTTATAATACATTAAATCTTTGTTATTGTTGCTGTTGGATGTATTATTGAAAAAAATAATTTAAATTTCACCTCAATATTAATTCATAACATTAGTCCTAGGATTTTGGAAAAATAAAGAATTTTAGAAAAGAGGCGAATTTTTAAACCTGTTCCAACTTCCCACCACCATACCATAAAAAAAAAAAAAAAAAAAAAATCATTTTTAAATTCAAATAAAATTATTATTGACCAAATTATTTTTCTTCTAATTGTCTCAAAAGCTCTCTTTGCCAATTATATATATTATACATAAATTTATGTTATTTGAGATTTGTCTTTATTTTTTATAGCATCATTAAATAAACTGAGAGGATTACTTTACCACATCCAGTTTTAACATTGTTATTAGATTCCTATAAAAATATATGTATATAAATTTTTGTTGTATGAAACCATAAATAAAGCAAAAAGTATTTTATATTCCAAATGCTTGAAAGTTTGCCGTTTTCATTTCTTAAAATAAAGATATAGTACATGTGTTTTTAATATCAATAATGAAATATCGTAATTATTTCACATTAATATATCTTTATTTTTCTTCTTGGTTGATATTTTTTTAATTGCTTGAACTGAATTAAGAGTAAAACTGCTATTTTGTCGTAGATGTCTACATTTCTAAAATATCTCTATATGAAGGTATTTGATTTATTTTACTATTGAAAAAATTATTCTTGAAGTGCAATTTTGTAAGTTTTTATCATCAATAGATTAGTAGGATTAATTCTGGCTAAAGTGAAAATATATGTACTATTTAAATAATAATTTCTAAAATTATTTTTCAGAAAATACAAATAATCTAATTCATTATATTAGAAATTATAGCGATATTTTTTAGGATGATCAATAGCTAAAAATTGAAATATAAATAATTTCGTTAAAATTTTTCATATTCAATTTGCTGAGCAAATGAATTAAAAATTTAGTGAAGTCTGTATCAAAACGGTAAATAAAATATATTTATGTCCATTTTTTGAAAGAAAAAAAATTTTGCATTAAAAACAGTATTAAAATTTTTATCTCCTAAATTTATTTTGTCGATGACTTATCTGGTTTGTTAGAAATATTAAACTGTACTATTCTTATTTTGACTTTACCTTTCTGAATTTAATTATTAATATTTAAATGGTGAGGAGTCTAGCGTTCTTGAAAAAGTCTGTTTAAGAATTCTATTCTTTTATAAAAATGTTTAATTCTTAAAATTTTGGAAAAATAATGCTAAAATTAAATATTAAAGGGCAGTTCAATTTCCTTTAAAATACAACCTGTAACAGAAACAGTTACTGCTTTAAAAGCATACCAAGTAAGTGTTGAGAGACTTTTCTCAGCAATGAGGCAAATAAAAAGCTTTCTTGCACTGACAATGCATGAAGGTCTTATACAAGCTATTCGATGATATTTTGGTAACTGTTCATTCAGTACTGTTATTTTTATAGGACATATATTTTTTACAAGTAAATTTAGAGCACAAGAATGTCTTTTGAATGAGTGCTAATGCTACACTTCTAAAATTGAAAAATATACTTTGTTAGTGCAAAAATTGTGTTTATAGATACAAGTTCAATAAAAGTTATTGTATTTTTGTTCACAAATTTTTTTAAAATACATTTGTAAAGATCATAGTATATAAAATTATGCTAAAGAGTCGGCGGTATATAAAAAAATTCAACTTCGGAGTTGCAAATTTTTTAGTCAATTCCTCAACTCTAATTTTATGTTATTCACCTTTTTTCTCAATTAGCTTCTTATCATTTTGCAAATATTTAACACAATTCAAATTCTCTTGCAGTTATATGCCTCTGTCAAAGATAAGATGGAAGAAATGCAACAACAAAATATGTCGTGGATTGAGGTTCAATTTCTGAAGATTGCAGTTGATGTGTTGTGTCAGTGTCGGCAGACTTTGATGTATACCTATGTCTTTGCATACTACTTGAAACGAAACAATCAGTCAGCGATTTTTGAAGTAAATTAACCTTGTTTGAGTTTGCTTTCATTTCTCTCTGTGATAAATAAAAATATTTTGTCAATGTGCTTTGAACACAAATTTTAATATTTATTTGATTGCAATTATTCAAGTGATTTTGCCAAAATTGTAAAATTCTTTGCTAAAAATTTATTTTATATAATTCTGTTTCAAATTATGTTAATGATTTTTTTTAATATTTCAAATAAACATATTAATTTTATTCAACTTTCATTTTGCTATTATTATTTATGACCATTACTGGAACATTGGTATAATAATTTTATTTGTAATCTTTATGTATTATGTCTTGGAAATTTAAGTGCAGTTCACTGATAGTATTAAGGCAATGTCAAAATAAATTCGGTAGCATTGTGTGCTAATTAAATTTTATAAATTGTATGAAGGTGAATAAATATATTTTTTTTTTATTGGAATGTTGCTCAAGACTAATATAAATATACAAATGAAAATATTTTCTTGATTTCTGGTAGTAATTACTATATGCGTGAAAAATGTACAGAAAAGATATTCTATATTTTTAGCACAACCAGAGGGATCTTGAGAGTGCGACAGAAACTTTGTCAGAATATCTTGAAAGAGATATTACTCAAGAAAATCTCCTTGACATCAAGCAGAAAGTTCAAGATAAGTACAGGTATTTTTTTTTTTTTTTCGTTACTTTGATTTTTCGCTTTTCTTATTAATTTGATAAGGTTCTTCAGAGGTGATTTCCTGAAGTTCTGAATTTTCCATATCATTTCAAAAATCTTTTCTAAAAATGTTGTACTTCTCCATCTCTGGAACAAATAGGCTTAAAAGTTCATATGGTTTTTTCTTCAGTCATAAATACAATGTAGCTTTCTGTTGTAATTTGTTGGGAAGGTCTAATTTGTGCCACATGCAACTTCTAAAATTTGTCTTGTAATTCAGAAAAATTTAGTGGTAACCACAATCACTCTATTCTTGTTATGTTTATGGGAATCTTCTATGTATTAGGTAATAATTGTGAACAAAACTGTAATTATGGGAGTTTAAAAGCTAAAGTTATTAATAAATAGTCTTTGAACTTTACCAGAGTAAAGAAATTCTAAATGCTATATCTTTGATGGGGTTTGAATCCTATAAACTTAAATATTTATTGTTGTTTGTTTTTATTTTTATCAATCTGTGTTAAAATTTCCGAAAGAGATATTGAGAAGCATTAAAGCAAATTCAGAAAAAAATTTAAAAAATTTATTTGAATGTTTATCAATACATTTAATGACAAGAGCTAGAAAAAATGTATCTAATTTGTATTTATTAATTGTAGCATTCTTGTATATTACAGGCAAAAAAAAAAAAATTTTTTTTTTTTTTCAAATATTTAAATATAATCAAGATTTAGAAAGTTTTAGGTTTTATAACCAAAGTACCTGGTATTTTCTGGGCTCATCATCATCATTTATTTATTTTATAAAATGTTTTAAGGTTTAACAAAATGTGCTGGTGGCAACATAATCAGCACATATTGTTTTAATGATTTGTTAAAAGCATTTTCCATCCATGATTTATTAAAAGCATTAAATGATGTGTTAAAAACAAGCATCATTTGTTAAAAGCATTTTCCCTAAAATGCTTTGAAACTTTAAATCTGGGGCATATAATAGGCACCATTTACAATTGGATAAAATGGCTGTTATTTCCATAGAAAAATGCATTGAAAATGAGAAAAATGAACTGATATTAATTGAAATATTGAATTCTCAGGGAAAGTTTTTTTTATGTCCAAATCTGCATTGCTGAATTTGTTCTTGATAGCTCTATAAGTTAAATTCTGTATAGATATGTAGTATTCTTTGTCTAATCTGCAGCACCCTATTTAACACTTATATCTACGTGTCCTTTGCAGTATGGAAGAATGTTTTTTTTTTTTTTTTAAATTAAAAATATCATTTATGGAAACTTTAATTTATAAAAGTCTAAAGATGAAATGGTAAATCGAACCATTTGCAATTTAGCCAATTTTCTGTGGTTCATCTAACCCGCAATACTCAGTGCTGCTGCTACCGAGCACTTCTATGTTAGTGCCCACGATACTGTAAAACAAATTTCAAAGTATATGTGTGTGGTTTTTTTTTTTTAAAATTGCTAATATATTTATTAAAGTTTTTACGCACGCTGTGTATTGAAGTTTTTATTAAACATTTTGATAAACTGGAATTTTTTGTCTTTAAATTTTAACCTTTTAAACTTGGTCTGGGTGATAAATCAATATTTATTGAAATATTAAGTCCAAAATTAGATATCTGATTTGAGGTATCAATGTTCTGTAACATCAATATAATACATGTGTGCCATAAAATTAAATATTAAAATCGACGTTGACTGAAATATTCATTCTGAAGATCTTGGGAAAATATAGCAAGTGAAGTACGCATTGGCCAGCTGCAGCTTTCAATGAGGAAGAAAAACAATTCTGATTTCAAATATCACAATTTTCCATCATTAGAATAATGGATTTTCAGAACTAGTATAATCGCTTTGGAGATGTCAGTGAATTCAAGCTGTCAGTCGGATAATTGTCGGATCCACTGCCACAATTTCCTTTCATCAATTTAGTACTTAGGTAAAGAAGAAAATAGACAGACCCTTAAAATAATCTTCTTTTAACTGATGAAACGTGGAATAGAGTTGTTTCATCTCCCATCCCAACGAACTTGCTCTGTGCAGTTTTTACAGCAAATTTCCGACCCTCGACAGGACATGTTTTCTTAATAAATGCACCACATTGGTGTAGCTACTAATGATGTCTGTGCTCATCAGATGAAGCCATGGGTTTTTTACATTTGACAATATGCACTGTACTTGATTTTATGACTTTTAATTCCGACAACTTTACCAAGGCTAAATTTTATTGGGCTGCTAGAGTCCTTATGGCAGATATTGCTATGGTTTGGTGTAGGGAAAAAAAATTTCTTCATAATTATTACTTGACATTTCAAAGTACAATTCTGAAACAGTATTTAGTACTTTTGATCTGCTTTTTACCTGCCAAAAAAATACACAGATGCCTTAACACAGATTTTCTTAAGACAAAATAAAAATTTTATTAAAACCTTCACTGTTAATCTTTAATTTCCTTGTACTTAAAATTATTGTGTATATGTTTGCTTTAAATTTACAAAAAGTTATTTCCATCTTTTCCAGATACTGTGAAAGCAGGTGTAAAGCATTGCTGGAACATGTACATGAAGGTTATGAAAAGGACTGGTGGGAGTACATAGATTGAAATCGCCCTCCTCCCAATGGAAACTCAAAATTCCTGAACCTCGAGTGAAAAATAAAAGAGAACTGGTTTACAATTCACCCGAGAAAAATCCCACGTCCAGTTTAAAAAGAAAAAACACACAAAATAAATTCATTCTGTAGGATCTTTACTGCCACGAACAATAAACATAATCTTTATATATTTATGTGTGTGTGTGCTGAAATAACAAAAGATCAACCTTGAAATATGCAAAGAAAAAATTTTAAGCTAGTACTTAGCATTCTGAGCTAAAAATAAGGATTATTGGCTCATAATTGATTCAGCTCACCAAAATGATTTTTATATTCCCAGTATTGGTAGCATTTTAGCTGGCTGGATGAAATTTTGCTGTCTTGTTATACTTGTTGCACTTTTTTTTTCCCATCAATTGTAGATAATCAATAAAATGAAGTATATAAATATAAAAAATTTTTATTATTAAAACCAATATTGATAATTTAAAATTATGTAAGTGTTCGGAAGATTTTGTTTCATATCGTTATTTGTTTCATATCGAAGAATCGAGCTCTTTGGATTTGAAATTTAGCTTAATCAAGTTGAATATAAGCCCAAATCGACAGCTGATTTGTGTGGGTTATTTCTAAAATTTGAAAAAAAATTTTTTTTTTTTTTTTTTTTTAACCTTTTAAAGAAGTATTATTAGTATTAAAAAAAAAAAAAAAATTGTAGGATTGTCAGATACAAAAATATGTTATTTATTTACAATTAAATTGAAAATTTATATGTGATGTATTATATTCTTTAAAAAAAATTGCTAAAATTGTCGTTGGTATTGTAGTTAATTGGTGATTTTTGAATTTTTGATTTTTATATATTAAAGATAGTGTTATTTTTATTTTTCAAAATATGTATATATATATATTTATATATTATATCACTTAAATCAAGTGTTATATACTAAACAATATATTTTTGGATTTTAAACAAAAATAAAGTTTTTTTATTATTATTATTTATCCACCAGTATGTTAAATTTTATATCTAAGGAAATATAAAGAAAAAAAATCATTCTCAAATGTAAGTGCTAAATCAGAAACAAATTAAATGTGATTTTTTTATAATTATTTTGATTAAAAATGTAATATTTTATTAGTATAGTTTGACTATCAATAGTGTGGAAAATTGGCAAGCGGTCACGTCAGATGGATTAAAAGAAATCATTGAGGAGGGATTTTAATTGCAATAAAAAGAATTTTAATTTTTAATAATAATTTTAAATTGTGTAATATCAAAAGAAAACTAGGTAAAAGAGAATACCATACTAGCTATCATATTTTTTCTTTCATAGCAATTTTGCATAAAGTTTACCCAAAATAAGAAATTGATTCGTTTGTTTTTGCTGTTAAACCACATGTTAACAATTCCACGCTATCTGTTGTCGGACTATATATACATTAATATTTTTATTTCATTTTTCTTATTTTTTAATTAGAAATACTTAATTTTGCATTATTATTATTACAGATTTCTTTTTTTAAGCTTAAATTTGCTCAAGGATTAACTATTTTAATCATGACACAATTACTAACCGATTTGGACGGTATTAAGAAAGATGTCTGATTGTCAAGTCTTCATATGCTGTGAATTGTGATTCTCAAGTCATTAGATTTGTTCATATAAAAAGAAAACGTTGTGAAATATTAGGATGTTTTATCTTTTCTGTGTTTTGCAAGCAGTATGTTTTTGTGTAATAATTTAAATATGTAAAATAACAAGTAATTTTTTTTTTTCTTTCCTTTTGTTGTAGTTTTTGAACATGTTATAAATAAGTCGTGTTGAATGTTGTAGAAAGATGCTCAAATAGGTCAGGTTATATCAGGTTTTGAATTTGCATTCCTGAATACCATAAACATCTTAATTTAATTTTATAATTTTAAACTTGGGATTTGAAGTAAAATCATGATTTATATTCAGGGGTGTTTGTGCTCTGGAATCTCAGAAATTCCAATAATTTAAAAAAGCTTTATTTATACAACATAATTGTTAAATTATTAATACAGTAGTCTCTCTTTAATCAGTCATTTGTTAGTTCAACACATTCTATAATCCGGCACCTATGGAATCTTTACTTTCATATGGTTTGTTGACCTAGACCTCCAGATGACAACTCGATGCTGCTCACATATGTGCCTGGTGTTTACCGTAATTGTTAGCTTTGGTTTCAGTATAGTGTTACATTAAATATGTACAAACTTAAATTTTTGTCTAGAGTGCTTTATCTTTTATATCCCTATTAAAACTATTGATGTTCCATGATCTGGCATGGCTGTGGTCCCAGATTAAAGAGAGGTTACTGAATTATTTGTTGAAATCTTCGTCTTTGCAATAACTACAATAATGCAATAATACAACAACTTTGCATTAATTAGCAATAACTACGTAACATCTGATAATTGGAATGATTGTCACTCTATCAAAGGCAAAGAATAATAATCTTTACATCAAAATTAACTATTTTGATAAGCTCTATTTTGATTTCATAAGAGTTGCTTCAGAATTGATCATCAAAGAAACAATGGTAAATACATTGGGAATTTCTAGGTTTCTACCAACTTTTTAATAAAAGAATGGTATTGAATAATTAAAGTGCTTGATAAATTAAGTTGGAAACTTTCTTTAATTTAAGAATTGTATGAAGAGAATATACACCCTTTCAAAATGGACACAAGCAGTACCAAAAATGCTTTTTATTCTGTGATCGTTTGTTTATTTTTATGGTTGTGCTATAAAAGTGGCGAAATTTTCAATTTTTCTTTCCCATTCTAGCTAAAAATAAAAAAAATTCTGGAGAAAACAACTTATCGTCAAGATTCACAATCACCCCTGAAATAGTATTTTAATTTTATATGTGTTAATTTAATTTTTTTTTTTTTTTTTTTTTTTTTTTTTTTTTTTTTTTTTTATAAGGACAATTATTTATTTTGGAGAAGTCGTTAAAGGCCTGTTGTGAGTAAAAGTAAGTCTAGTGTATAAAGTTCTTCCTTGTATGTATGACCTTATTAAATACTAGAATTAGAGAGCTTTTATGGGAATTTCTTGTAAAAAACAAACTGCAGTAATGGCAATTGGGATGATCACTGACAATACTCATCCCGCAGTGTACAAAAGTTGTAACTCAAATTGGATTGTGGTTAACCGCATAATAAAAGTCTTTTTTTTATTTACACTTGTTTTTGCTGTGTTTCATATATGGAAGGTGGAATTTTAATAGGGACATCTGGTCTCCATTTAAACCACCATGTAAAAACTTGGTGACAGGAAAAAGGGGTTTAATTTTTTAGTTTGCTTTACGATGAAAAAATAGATATTAAGAAAAATATAGTTTGCATTTATATAATATGGGGTACATACCCTTTTAGTGATATTTGATTAAGAAAAATTACAAAATAGTTTTTTTTAATAGGAACATTAATGCATTAATAATTCTTATAAATTATTTATCAAATTTCACCTTAGATCAGGGGTCGGCAACCTTTTGAGTCGGAAGAGCCAAAAATGGCAATTTACAAAGTTTTTTCTTGCCAACAATAAATAACGGGTGGGCTGAAAAGTTCGTAGGCTGACAAATAGATGGCGATACTAGTATTAAATCCATATGAATTTTAGTTAGCCCTAACCTTCAAAAGACACGTATATAAATTTGACAGCTGTTGCACTATTAGTATGCGAGTTATAGCATTTTTAGTGTTCATCATGTGCAGTCTACTCAGCTGACTGTCGATTGGACTCCGGTGTGAAATGATGGAGCCATGTTTCATCCATTGTCACATATCGACGCAAAAATTCGGGTTTATTACGATTGAAGAGCTCCAAACACTGCTTAGAATCCTCAATTGGTTGTTGTTTTTGGTCGATTGTGAGCTCGCGCGGCACCCACTTTGAACAGAGCTCTTGCATATCCAAATATTCATTCACGATATGTCCAACACGCTCCTTTGATATCTGTAGGGTCTCAGTTATCTCAATCAACTTCACTTTACGATTATCAGAAATTGTTTTGTGGACTTTTTTGATGCTTTCGTCGTTAACAGCCTCTTTGGGGTGTCCATTGCGTGCATCGTAATCGGTGCTCATTTCGCCTCGTTTAAATTTAGCAAATCACTTCTCTACGATTGATTTTTCTGGTGCTAAGTCCGAATAATGTTTATCAAGCCAAGCCTTGGCTTCAATAGTATTTTTTTTTTGCCAAAAAGCAATGCTTTATTAACACATGAAATTCCTTTTTATCCATTTTTTCAAACTAACTAAAGTTGCTTCACTAAAAAGGCTATAACTCACATACTAATAGTGCAACAGCTGTCAAATTTATACACGTGTCTTTTGAAGGTTAGGGCTAACTAAAAATCATATGGATTTAATACTAGTAGCGCCTATTTAATAATACTAGCCCACCTGTTAGTACTCGCATAAATAAAGTTTTTTGATAAAAAAAAAAAAAACCTAATCTATTTATTCATAAGAAAACATATCTATTTATTCATTATATCATTCTATTTATTCATTATTAGATAATTACTTATTATTTAAGTAAAAAATTAAACATTTACTTACAACACTAACTTGTATTTCAATAACAAACAAATTCAATGGGAGCAATGGCTTTGCATGGTTATTCCAGTAGAAAATTTAAACTTTACTAAACAATGTAATTTGTACTTAAAATTAAAAAAACAATAACATACATTTGAGCAAACAAATTCAATGGGAGTATTGGCATTGCATGGTTTTAGAAAGTTTGGATAAATTTGACTCATAACTTGTTGCTTTAAGTTTCAAACACGACTCTAAATTTCCATTTGTTAGTTGGCTTCTTACTTTACTTTTAATTACACTGAAGTGACAAAAGTCATGGGATAGCAATATGCAAATTTTCAGATGGCAGTAGCATCGCGTAGAACAGGTATAAATGCGCAGTGCTTTCGCAGAGCTTTCATTTCTGTTCAAGTTATTCATGTGAAGAGGTTTTGACGTTATGATGACCGCACGACGGGAATTACCAGACTTTGAACGCGGAATGTTAGTTGGAGCTAGACGCATGGGTCATGCCATTTCTAGATCCACTGTGTCAAGAGTGTGCCGAGAGTATGAAATTTCAGGCATAACATCCCACCATGGACAGCGCAGTGGTCGACCGCCTGCACTTAACGACCGAGACCGGCGACGTCTGCAAAGAGTCGTAAATTCTAACAGACAAGCAACACTGCGTCAAATAACCGCAGAAATCAATGTGGGACGTACAAGGGACTTGTCTGTTAGAATTGTGCGGAGAAATTTGGCTTTCTTGGGCTATTCCAGCAGAAGACCGACTCGAGTGCCTTTACTGACAGAACGACATCGCTTGCAGCGACTCTCGTGGGCACGTGAGCATATCGGTTGGTCCCTAGATGAATGGAAAACCGTGGCCTCGTCCGATGAGTCACGATTTCAGTTGGTAAGAGCTGATGGTAGGGTTCGAGTGTGGCGCAGACCCCACGAAGCCATGGACCCAAACTGTCAGCAAGGCACTGTTCAAGCTGGTGGTGGCTCCGTAATGGTGTGGGCTGTTTTTTCATGGCATGGACTTGGTCCTCTGGGGCGACTGGACCGAACATTGACTGGAAATGCTTATGTTCAGCTACTTGAGCTCACTTGCAGCCATTCATGGACTTCATGTACCCAAACAACGATGGGATTTTTATGGATGACAATGCGCCATGTCACCGGGCCACAACTGTCCGCGATTGGTTTGAAGAACATTCTGGACAATTCCAACGAATGATCTGGCCACCTAGATCGCCCGACATGAATCCCATCGAGCATTTATGGGACATCATCGAGAGGTCTGTTCGTGCCCAAAATCCTGCACCATCAATGCTTTCAAAATTATGGACGTCTATCGAGACAGCATGGCTCAATATTCCTGCAGAAGACTTCCAACGACTTGTTGAGTCCATGCCACATCGAGTTGCTGCACTTCGCTGGGCGAAAGGAGGGCCGACACGATATTAAGAGGTATCCCATGACTTTTGTCACTTCAGTGTATATTCATGCAACAGAACGCTTGCTCGCACGAATATGTCGATCCGAAGATAGTCAGCACTCCAAATGCCAACTTCTTCACCTCACTGTAGCAATCTGGAAGACTATTCCATGCGTCGAATATAAGTGCCTCAACTCGCGGCATTTCTTTTAAAGTTGTCCACTTTTGTTGCGTTACGTACATACATTTCTGGACCTCCAACTCTTCCAACTTGCTTTTCAACTCTGTATATTTTCCACTCCACAAAGCTTTACTTTTTAAATCGATCAATTGCATTTCTAGAGATCCAGTATCAATTCCAAATGGCTCAATGTGGATTTCGTTACTATTTGTGTTGAGAGGATTTACTATGAATGCTAGAGTGGTTTTGTTGGTTTTGAATTGCTCAAATCTATTAGCAAATTCATCTTTAATTTTTTTATAACTGTGCTGAAGTACCTCGTGCCAACAGTTGCACAAGTTTTATCACGATAATGCTTTAGAAATTGAAAATGAAGTAATATACCGCTCTGAATATCTTCTGCAAAAATAATTAATTTTTCTTCAAAACAAACCAATTCTTCTACCAAAACATAGTATGGGTTTCCCTTTCTTTGCAGTTTTAGATTCAGCTCATTTAATTTCGCTGTGATATCCACCATAAAGTAAAATTTTTGCAACCATTTGCCGTTCTCCAACTCAGGGTGATTAATGCCTTTTTTTTTTTATTTTGGAATGTATTTATTTCATTCAAGCACAAAGCAAAACGTTTCAACACCTTACCTTTGGAAAGCCATCGCACTTTATTGTGAAGAAGGAGGTCGGAATACTGAATCTCCATTACGTTTAAGAATTCTTTAAACTGACGATGGTAGAGTGCTTTTGACAAGATGCTGTTAACAATCTTGATTACCAAATTCATGACCTCAACTATTTCGGCCGGAAATGTTTGGGCACAAAGAGCTTCTTGGTGTATTATGCAATCAAACGTAAGAATTTCGTGGTTTATTTTGCTCTGAAGAATCGTTGTCGCCTAATTATTTTTTTCTGTCATACTTCTGGCTCGATCAGTTGCTATTGAAACGATTTTATTTAAATCGATCTGATTGACTTCAAGGTATTTTTGCACGGCATTCGCTATATCTTCCCTTCTAGTTTGTCCCGAGAGCGGTAGCAATCCTAGAAGTTCTTCTTTTGGACCTTGGGAAGACATATACCTGACAAAAAGGGCAACTTGTGCCGTGTCTTTTATGTCGCAATACTCATCTATAGCCAGTGATAAGGCAGAAGAAAGTTGAATATCTTCCACCTGCAAATATGTTACATTTGAAGATATTTTAGCTATTCTATCTTGTACTGTTTTAGCGGATAGTGGCAAATCTTTGATTTTTTTTCAAGATTTCTGGTTTGTTTTTGAAATCACGAAACAGTTCTTCAGATTCCTTGTTAATCGATTCAGAACGATTTTAAAATGTTTTTTTTTTTTTTTTTTGATAAAATAAATAATATTTGCGTATGGAACTAAAGAGCCGCAGTTTCACATCCAAAGAGCCTCATGCGGCTCGCGAGCCACAGGTTGCCGACCCCTGCCTTAGATTCATCAAACATGCTTTGGATCTTCAAAGATTTTTCAGTTGCGAATGAATAGAAACGCATCGTTCCTTTTTTGGAAGGGAATTCAAAAAATACAATTACAGCTTTTATTAATTTATAATTTATAATCCAAGTCTCATGTCAGCTTTTGTCTTATTTTTAAAAGAAAGTTTCATTGTGATTTAATAGATTTAACTTTCCAATAGCATTGAATGAAGAATTGTTGTCTGCATTTTCTTTTTTTTTTTTTTTTTTCCCTTGTAAAAGGAACTACATCTATATTTAAAAAGCCTTAAATGAAGGAATTGAAATTTTAATTAAAAATGCTTAGACATTATACAATTTTAAATTACCTTAAATTTAACATTTCTTGATTTTAAATTGTGATGAATTGTTAATCAACTAAGCCATAATTATAAGCCATAAGCCATAATTGATTTCTTTGTTAAAAAAAATATTCAATAAAATTCATATAAGTCATTAAAAAATATGTTACTGATATAATTAGGTTACTGATTAATTTATGAATAATATTCAATTAAATTCTTGCACTGCATTACTTAAGGTGTGTTGAAATTAAATTATCTTTTTAAAAAATGAAATTAGTCTATAAATAAAGTTTGCATGATATTTTTTTTTAATTAACTTACAAAATTATGGCAAATAATTTGCTTTTTGTTTCTATGCTAGTTTATTTATTTATTTATTTTTTTTTTTTTTTCTAAATTTTTAATTTGAGCAGTTCTGAAACCATCTTTGAGACAAATTGCAATCGATAGGTAAGTTCTTTTACATATTTCTTTATTTAATGTAAACATGAGTATAATACAGGCATAACAAATACATGATTTGCAAGGATTAATTTTTTTTTTTAAATTGTACTTCCGAGTACCTTTTACTCTTTTTAACATAGTGGCTTTTATTATTATTAATAGTACAGATTAGCAACAAACAAGTGCTATTTTAGGTTTTCAAAATTAGTAAACTTTAACAACTAAAGTGCTGACATACCAAAAAGCTTTCGAACTGAAAATGATCAATAATACATTCTAAGTAGTAACATCCACTTCCAAAACCTGTAATGGTATACGGCATATTTGTCCGAAAATGGTAGTCTTGATACCAATGATAATAAAGACATGCATAAGCAGACAACTTATAAGCTTTATTAAAGATCTTCAAAACAGATTGCATTGGTTTTCCCAGCACCTAAGTTTGTAACCAAAGCGACTAAAAAAATTCTAAAAGGGAAATCTATTTACAATAAAATAGAAGTATTGGCTCGAGTTATCGTAACTCCTTGTTCCCTTTGAAAGGAAAAAGGGCAGTAACGAAACTTCTACACATTTACTGATTTCAATTACAATTGAAATTTTAATTCACTGTAGCCAAAGCCAGCGATGACGGGCAACGGGCGTACCGGTTACGGAGTTCCTAGGTGGTTTTAAGAACCACAATACCTCCACATCTTAATTTAGTTAAAATATTTGCACAACATGAATTTGTTTAAATTAGAGATGAATGCTTATAATCTATTAAGACCATTCTCAAAACGACTTGCTGCATCAGCATGCTGCACGATCACAGCAATTCGACTTCCTTCTACGAACGCAAACTAAACTCCATTATTAAATTTTGCTGTTCTCAACCTTTAAGTCGCCTGATAACAAAAGTTAAAACTAACCGAATCATAATCTAAAGTTCATTTTGTCAAACACCGAAACCGTACACGTACCCTCAAGGATAAGCGCATCCGTCACTGTAGAGACGATGTTTCTGAAAAAGTCATTGATGAGCTTGGAAAAGAATATTGGAGGAAATTTACTTGAAAATGGATGCGACAACTAGCACAATACAGGACAGACAGAGCTCTTACAATGAGAATATAATGCAACTACCAACAAAATAACTACGCAAATCTATGAAGAACAATGTTTCTCTTTTCTTCTAAAGAAAACAAACTTTACATATGCAGTTACTAGACTTTTCATATAAAGAATCAATACTCTGCCTGAACTACATAAAAAAAAAAATATCACTTGGCAAGATTTCATGATTTTATCGGAAATCGAGAGTATCTACATTTGTTCTTTCCGTTTCTTTTAAAAAGTCTTTCTTGATTTAAAGTCGTCGACTTTTAAAATGATTTTATCAACAGGGCCATAATCGAATGCAACACCTCGCTTCTTGCCAGTTGCTTCGTCTACATGAACAACGCACGAGGGTACTGAAATATTCATGTAATTATCTCTCACGTAGAGTTTGTGGATCGATACCAGAGTTTCGGATTTACCTAAATCTTCACGAGGTACAGCACATTTTGAGTTTTACGGTCTTTAATCAGTTTTATGTGGCCAGGTTTTAGCCAGAGCTTAAGCATCGTCAACCAAATGAGCTTACTTGTAAGTGATGTAGCCAAACTCCTCGGCATTTATCCTAGTAAGTGTATCTCTTATTGCAATACAATCAACCATCTCAGCCCATTTCCAAAAATGGACTTAAATGGAATCTTCAGTCCAATTTGTAATTCAAACCACCAATGAATCGCTTGTGTTCACTGTTTCCTGTTCGGGGGTTTAAATATTCTTTTCTCTTTCGATACCTTATGGGTGGCCGAGGAAATGAGCATCTCATTAACCAACTTCGTCGATATTGCACAAGCTACTGGAACGCTGCCATGCTATTTATTATTGATTTTCATCTATATAGTTCCTAAAGGAGCCATCTACCCCTTCCTCGCCGAATGCTGAGACAATCTTTTATGCTCCCTTCGCCTTTTCTCGAACAACAATCTATTAAATCATGTCTAATAGCAGATTCCACAATACCTTCAATAGCCCTACTCCCAACTTGAGCCGACACTGCTTTCTGTAAGGGGCTGGTTTGCATTGCTTTCGCTTCTGACATCCAAAGGCGTGCATCATCATCTTTGTTGACCTTTTATTCTTCATCCAGAAGATTATCTCTCGTTGACACCTCTTCTTTCATTTGGCGGCCAATTGGCTAACGCTCTGGCCGTTGGTACCACAGGCTTCAGGTTCGAATTCTGCCGGTGCCATGGATGTTTGTTGGTGATGGTCGAGTGGTTAGCGCTCGGTGCCACAGATTTCGGGTTAAAATCCGGCTGTGCCATGGATATTTGTAGTGGTTCAGAATGCACTTTAAGCCGTAGGACCCGGTCCCTTATGACCGTAGAGCATCTCAGAGTCCAATCAGACTTCTTCTCACCTACATCATTCCTAAACTCTAAAGGGGTAACTCAGCTCTAGGCACAGTGATGTGTTGTTGTAGTAGTAGTGGTTCGGAATCCATCTTAAACAGTAGGTACCGGTCTAATTAGCCTAAAGTGCGAAAAAAAAAATGACCACAAAGCGACAAACCAAACCTCTTTCATTTGATACATTCTTTATGGTGGTCTTGCTGTCATCCGAAGGGCTATTAAGAAGGGAAATACCTTTCTTATCCGTGTACATTGATGTCCAAAGATGCCAATGTTTGTGAAAAATTCTATCCGTTCTCATAATTAAAAGAAAGCATTTTAAGAAATAAATATCAGTTGCAAAGGTATAAATATTCTTATCGTTTATAACTTTAGAATGAATGAACGTGTGGCAATAGTGTTGTCTGTATTAAAATCATCTTTCTGATGATATTGACAATTTAAATTAACGTTTAATCTTCGATTCAAGATTCATAGAAATGAACGTCTAATCTTTTACTTGCCAAAATACAGGGCAATTTTTCGAAAAAGTGACTCTTCATATTTTGGATTGAAGATGTTCTAATGTGGTTGACTGCGTCATAAAAAAAAAGAGTTAAAGGATAAATAACAGCCAAGTTTTATTACTGAATACTGTACTAAATGTTTCATCTTGTCGTTTTGATAGATTATGGAAAAAAAGCTAAGTCCCTAATTCATTGGCATATATATACAGTGGAACCTCTTTAAGTCGAAAACCTCCACAACTCGAAAAAAAATTTTGTTCCCTTCCCTTCAAGCCCCATGACTCGAAATTTCAACCCTCTATAAGTCGAAATAATGAGTCAATCTCCACGAGCCATTTGGATACATATTTTCCCACCGTAACTCCAGAAGAAAAAAAATTGGGCCTCTGTATCTCAAACATTAGCAATGTTTGATTTTACAACTTTTACAACTCGATCAGTTGAAACTAATTACCTCTATAGCTAGAAGAAAAATAAATTACCGACTTTAAGGATTTGCCCACAATGCACGTCATTGTTACTTAGAAAACAATGTATGAGTATATAGTAAATAGAATAACCAATTCTATGAAATAGCAACTCGAAAAAAAAATAATTTTCTGCTCTTTATAGATGGGGGTGATTCTTTTTGAATTTCTTTAAAAAAAATTTTACAACTAAGAACTAATTAAAAGATTCAGCTATTTCCTTTCAAATTAAATTATTTTTATTGTTATATTGAAATAAATTAATATATAAAAAAATAATTATGAATAGGCAAAAATATTTTATCAACAAGTCTATTTTTCAAGAGTCTTGTAACGAAAATATTAAGAATTCTTTTTTAGAAAAAAATTTAAATAAATCCCTAGAGGGATTTTTTCCCCTTCTTCCTTTCCCCCAAATATGTTATCAGGACCATTTTTAACACGCTTTTATTAGTTTCACGTGCATGTTTGTTTGTCTGTAACTGACTCTTTGGTCTCGATTTTGCCTCACTTTAAGCGATCAGATTTAATTTAAACGCTGTAGACTTATCAAGGATCGACGACACTAAAATATTTTGATAAGTTTATTATCTCATCATGATTAGGATCGCCAGGATGAGTGATTTTATTTTAACTTAGGAAGAGCAATTTAACCCATGTAGAATGAAAGTACCTAAGACATTCAAACCTACATGGGACAGTGGCACAACGGATCAGGAGATTCCCTGTTCGAATCCTGGCTGCCTCGACCTATTCGCATTTAGCCTTTGTTTTACTCACAATTAAATTATTGTACGAACTATAGTTCCAGTCCTCCGTACCGGGACCTCATTTAAATATTATAGTTTAAAAACACTAAAAAACACGTTTTTAGAGTTAATCAAACTAAAAAGTAAAAAATAATTGTTAACATAAGAATAAAATGAATGTCGCTGTTCTAAAAGCGTGGGGTGCTTTGTATGACATTTTAAAACTAACTCTGCATTTCGGAATGAAACTAGTGAAAAATTATAACGATTGATATCGAGCACCCCGCGCTTTTAGAACAGTGGCATTCATTTTCTCGTCAGTTATTTTAATCTTATGTTAACAATTATGTTTTACTTTGATTAACTCTAAAAGCGTGTTTTTTAGTTTTCTAAACTATTGTTTATTTTTTACTTTTTAGTTTGATTAACTCTATTAATCAATTTACTCATCGAATAAATCTACAGTAAAACCACCCATTATAATGGTAAAACATGATAAATTATAGTTTATATTATTTTTTACTTGGTGAAAGACAATTTTAAAATTTTTCTGCGTTTAGTGATAGAGCGTACACGTGACTGAATATGTTTTTTTTTTACGATTGGTTTGGAATTTATAATTTAATGGAATGTTAAAAAAATGTTTATGGATTCCCTCAGTGTGTTTGTGTAATTTTTGTCTTATTTTTAGTAATATATCGTGCGTTTTGCGAAGCGATCTCGTTTGCTTAGAAGTATTTTCTTCGTCTCTTCGTGACATTCGAATGTCGTTTGACGTCATTCTTTGTGCGCCAGCTGCGCAGCTGATCAAATAGGCAAAGCAGGCCTGCTGGAAATTAATTCCAAAACATTTTTTTTATCCTCATTTCAAGAGATCATTGCTCTAACTACATGTGGAGAAATTTCAAGGTGACTGAGGGTATTTTATGAGTTGTCAAATGCTGGAAAAAGTCAATTTTTCAGAGTTATTCATTTTTTTTTTCTCAATATGGTTTGATTTGTCGCTCTACGGTCATTTTATGCACACTTTAGGCCAATTAGACCGGGACCTATAGTTTAACGAGGATTCCGAACCACTCACAAACATTCATGCCCCCGCCAAGATTCCAATCTGAAGCCTATGGTACCAAAGGCCAGAGCGATAACCAATTGTCCATTAGGCCGCTTCTCAATACGAGAAGCATTTTTTTCTACTCTAGAATTTGGTTATAAGACATAATGGGTAAATGATTATAATACCCTGGGAAAACTTTAAGAGAAAACTGGCCTGCATTTGCTTTTCGAATAGAAGAAAATCTGGAAACTTCATCCAAGTCGATGCGAAATACGGTTGCAGTTGTCACGATGTCTACTTTTTTTTTTTTAATGACTACATCGGAAATCGAGTTTTTTATATTTGATATAGCTAATAACATACTCTCTGTCACTCGGTGCCACAGATTTCGGGTTCAAGTCCCGGCGATACCATGAATGTTTGTAATGGTTCGGAATCCACTTTAAACCATAGATCACTGTCTAATATAGCTGTAGAGCGTTGGAGATAGGGCTGACAACCCTACCCCGTAAAAAGAAAAACATCTTATGTTTCGGAATCTGGCAGACGGCCTTGGCCCACCATGTGTTGCGCCAATGATGATGAAAAGCGTACTATTTTTGGTAACGCTTGTCATAATTTTGCGGCGATTTAAAGTATTTGTAGATCAAATATTCCATCTCTATATGGAATAATCAATTTTCTTTTTATATCCAATTTATTTAAGAGGAAAAAAAACGGTAATTAATAGCATAAATAAACTTTTTAGATTTTTTTTAAACGACAGGGTTTTCATGCGGTTTTAGATAAATTAAAAATCCTTTGTAAAATTCAAAAATTTCCTGTATATAATTTTTTATAGCTATTTCAAATGTGTTATCATTCCAAACAGATTTTGTTCTGGCGTCACTATGGGGGGGAGGGGGGGATGCTCTATGCACCAGACAAGAAGGTAATTAATTGACCTAGACAGCCTGATGATCGAGTAACTAGCGGTCGGTGCAAAAAAACAAAGAATCTAACCATCTATGTGACATATAACTTTACTATTCTGAGTAATCTTCACATTAAATTGTAAATTTTTAACTTTGTGATTAGATCAATACGATTAATCTAATGAACATTAAATTGAACAATAGATTAAAAAAAAAAAGAAAAAAAAAAGATACTGTAATCTAATTGACTGACATTCATCCTTTCAAAATAATCCAAATCCATCAGTATTCTTATCAAATCTGTTTAGTGCTCCTCATATATTTTTTTCACTTTATAATCTGTTGATGATAAATTGCAGAATAATAATTATCTTTGTAACAAAATTTTCTACGAAAAAGAAAAACTTAAAATATCAACAGAACTTCTCGTGAAAGATTGGTCTATTAAATGTAGCATGAATTTTACCTTTCGTAATTGCCATGCTGTTGAAGTAGTGGCTTATTGGTCAGCAAATATACGTCATTTCGCTCGTACTAACCAATTAGAGTGTTTTCTTTCTATTATCCACTAGTTTGGTATTTAGTGAAGTAAATTGGCAACGCCAGCTGGGTTTAATACGATAGTAGATTAAGATAAATAAACATAGTTGGTTAGTAATAAAAGATAAAAAATAAATAAATAAAAAGCTGAATATAGAAAAGTAATAGAATGTTTTTTATTTAATTATTATTAACATATTTAAAAATCAGACATAAGGGAGAACTCAAACTATTGGAAAAGCAAAAATTATTTATGGATGATATTAAAGGTAGTACTCGCCTTTTATTATTTTTCTCGTTATGATTTTGAATGCCATAACTAGGTTTTTAAGGAATTTATTAGGACATTACCCGTTAGATATATTGTTTAAAGAGCATGATTTTTGAAAGACATCTAGTACATAAAATGACCTTGACTGTAAGGGAAGCAATTGGTTACTCTGGAGATTTTAGTTATCCAATAGTTAACTCAACATTAAAACCGCAGACTGTCAACTTCCTTTGTAAAACTGAAAGACTTCTGGCTTTTTTTTAAATAGTCTATAAGATTATGGCATAGAATTGTAATAGGGTTCATATAAAATTTTAAACTGAATTCTATTCGAATAAAATGTTATTTTCTATAGGGCATAGTTTTATTCCAGGACAGAGAAAAAAAATTTTTTTTTCTTTATAAATTCAAAATGACAAAAATTATGAATCCATCTAAAAATTCGATCGAATTTTAAGATAGAATGGAGATGAAAGCCAATGAGCAAAAAACGCTTCTGTCAATTTTCAAAAGATGGCGCTAGTAGTACCATTTTCAGAATTATTTTTCCCTGTTAATGTTCTGCTTAGATATAGTACACCAGGAATCAATCAGGAAATGTATTTAAAAAAAATAATAATAAACACATGCATTTATTTTCAAATGTCTGTATCTATTGATTCATATACTAGCATCTAGTATATAGCAATAACGGATACAAATAAATGAGACCCCTAGTGAAATAAGCCGTTTTTATTTATTTACATCTGAATCAATTTCAATTCACATAGTTCAATTTCTTACTACCTAGTGAGAATTATTTTCATTAATAATAAATTTTACACTTTTATTTTTAAATAATTTTGTTAATGTTTGTTGAATTAGTAATTTCAAAGATTAATTTTGTTTCCTGAATTTTAAAATTTAAGAATACAGTAATTATTTATAAGCATCTAATTATTTGGATATATATAAAGGGTATTCAGACACCTAGAAATAACAGATTTATAGTTGTTCCCTCTCTTTAAATCTGACAATTTTGATTCTGTAATAAATAATTTTAATTTTTCCTGTAAATAAATCAGTATTAAGATTTTTTTTTTCCCCTCTTATAAATTCTGTAGTGTTTTTATTTTTAGCAGAAGTAACTATTGGGCTTGGATAACAAATTGGAATTTCATTATGTTAACTATTAAATTGATCGACAATAAATCAAAAATAATCTTCTAACTTTTTGCATAGCCAAAACTAGCATTTTAAATATTAATAAATTTCAAAGTTATTTAATACTAGTAAGAAATTTTATGTTTTTCATCATTAACCCTTAAAAGAAAGCCAACATTTTAATATGTATAAAAAAATTAAGAAGACAGTTGAAAAAATTATTAAAATTTAAGTATTTTTTATGTGCAGAATTCTAAAGTATGCCTGACTACAGAAAAAAAATATATAAAATATCCTAGAAACTTGATAGTATAAAAATCAAACAAGATTCTCTAAAATTTAAGATTCATATTTTGATATTATTCATAAATTTTGTATTGATTACAAAGTCTGTAAATACTAAATAGCATATTAATAGTTTATTTAATACTATTATACTTAAATAATAATGTTCATTTTGAAAATATGAGCATTGAAATAACAATGAAAAAATCAATAATTATCAAAATATACTTTAGATTTGAAAGCATATAATGTATTTGCAAATATGAAATTAAAATATATACGTGTTATATTTATAATATCAAAAAGTGAATGTCATTGAAGATTGAAACTAACCATGACCCAGAAATATAACCGGAGTGTTCTAGTTGTGAGTTATTAAAAGAAAATTCAAAGAAATAAAGAAGATTTTTTTGAGGAATATAGTATAGATAAAGAATTCCTGGACGTTCATCTTTAACCTGCAGTTTCTCACTCAACAATTGTTATTATCTTCGATCTCCAGAAACTTCTACAGTATCCAAAGCAGTCATACGAGATTTACTGCAATATAAAAACAGTTTATAAAATTACAGTGCCTAACCTAAGGCCTTGAAAAACCTGATACGAACTCTTTAAAAACATATCCATTGCATATATTCATATATATATTTTTTATTATTTCGTTAAAGAACAAAATCAACTTCTATCGATTGAATATCAGAGCACGTATGTATATGATTATGACAAGTAGCACGTCTAACCGATAAATATTAGCTTCACAATTACATTATAGCCGTGCAATATTCGCCAACTGAATTTTAATGTTCAGCTGTCATTTCCGCCATTGATTATTTATACAAATTATATATTTCCACGAATCGCTTTTCAATACTTTCTTTTAGAACACAAGACGCCATTTTGTTATGTGTTCTGTTCATTTATCAGTCGTAGCAGTTGTTTATTCTAAAGAAGATTTATTTTTTAAATCCAAATAATATTATTAATAAATAATTTTTATAATTCTTTATTAATATTATTAATAAAGCTTTATATAAAGCCATAAAATATTAATATAATATTTGAATAAAGCTTAAAGAATATTATTAATAAAACCATTTTATTAATATAATTATAATATTATTAATTAATTATAAAAATATTAATTAATAAATTTTTAGAATTTAATTATATATTTACACGAATTGTTTTCAATACACAAGACGCCATTTTGTTGTGTATTAAGTTTATTTATCAGTCGTAGCAGCTGTTTATTATAAGGGAGCTTTTTTTTTTTAATTTAAATGATATTATTAATAAATAATTTTTGTAATTATTTAGTAATAAAACTATTTAAGATAATAAATAATTTTTATTTATTAATTAATATTAATAAATTTTAATTATATATTTCCACGAATCGTTTTCAGTACTTCAGTACGTTTTCATACTTTCTTTTAGAACACAAGACGCCAATTGGTAGTGTATTCAGTTCGTTTGTCAGTCATAGCAGCTGTTTATTTATTCTAAGGGAGATTTTTTTTTAAAATTTAAATAATATTATTAATAAATAATTTTAATAAATATTTTTATTTATTAATTAACAGTAATATTAATAAATAATTTTTATAATTTAATTATATATTTCCACGAATCATTTTCAATACTTTCTTTTTGAACACAAGTCGCCATTTTGTTGTGTATTCTGTTTATCAGCTGTATTAGCTGTTTATTGTAAGGGAGATTTATTTTTTTAAATTTAAATAATAGTATTATTAAATAATTTTTATAATTATTTGTTTATAATATTTAAATAAATAAATATTTTTTATTAATTAATAATATTAATAAATAATTTTTATAATTTAATTATATATTTCCATGAATCGTTTTCAATACTTTCTTTTAGAACACAAGACGCCATTTTGTTTTGTATTCAGTTCGTTTATCAGTCGTAGCAGCTGTTTATTCTAAGGGAGATTTATCATTATTTTTTTAATTTAAATAATAATATTAATTAAAAATTTTTATTTTAATATATTTAAAAGAGTAAGAATTCGTAATTATTATGCATTTTTGCAAATTCATTTCTGGTACTGAATTCAAAATTCCGAATTTATAATTTTTACTTTAATAAAATAAGTTTATATTTAAATGTCTTAAAAAAATGTAATACATTGATTATTTATATGAATTTATATATATTTTTACGAATCTAATCAATTTTGTGATTACGAAAGAGAGGATATTGGTTCAATTTAGACAGTAAAATCAATCTTCAAGGCATGGCAAATTAATTTTTTTTTTACCTACTTGTTAACATTATTTTAGCGCTTAAACTTTGTGTATTAACACTTGGCAAGTATGGCAACTCTACTTATGTATGTTTTGCTTAAACCTTTTTTTTTTTTTTTTCTTATTCGTATATGATTATGTGGGGACCAGCGGCCTGATGGCTAACGCTCTGGCCATTGTACCACAGGCTTCAGGTTCTAATCCTGACGGTAACATGGATGTTTGTTAGTGGTGCGGACGTAATCTACATTAAACTGTAGGTTCCGGCTTAATCAGCCCAAAGTGTGCATAAAATGACCATAAAGCAACAAACCGAACCATGTGGGGACCTGATGGCCAGTGTGCAACAGGTTTTGGGTTCGAGTCCTGACGATGTCATGGATGTTTGTAGTGTTTCGAACACCGCTTTAAGCCGTAGGCCTCTGTCTAATATGACTGTAGAGAGTAGTACTGACAACCGTCCCCGTAAAAGGAAAATATCTCCTGCCTCGAAATCTGCCTGAAGGCAGACGGCTTTGGTCCACCATTGGACTGTTGCACCAATGAAGAAGATATGTTTATGTTAATGTAAATAAGTATAAATAGCTGTAATGATAAATTATTAATAAATTTTTTTTGTGTGTAAATCATAACTAATCAATGAAATGAATGCAACCCAATAGTCCCCTAAAGATTAAAATTCTTTGGGGGGAAAAAACACAACTTGGGAATTATTTACATTTTATTTCAAAATTATATTTCACAATTCATATCAAAATACAAAGAAAAAGAGTACGGCTGATACTTCTCAGAATCATAGAGTTAAAATCTTGATATGCTTAAAAATCTTCTATAATTCATCCCCCCCACAGTTTTGTATTTTCTTGAAGATAGAAATTACTTGATGGATGACTTCTCATAATTCTAAGCACTGGATTTTAATGTTCAGCTGTCATTTCCGCCATTGATTATTTATACAAATTATATATTTCCACGAATCGCTTTTCAATATTTTCATTTATAATAGAAGACGCCGCTTTGTGCATTCAGTTCATTTATCAGTAGTAGCAGCTGTTTATTGTAAGATGTATTTATTATTTTTTTTTAATTTAAATAATATTATCAATATTTTTGATGAATAGCTCATTAGACAGAAGTAATAAATTCATTTTGTACTCATGCATCCACTGATAGAAAATATATTTTTCTCATCTTAGAAGTTCTATTCAAATTGATTATCTGACAATATGTAATATAAACAGTCCACTTTTCATACAGGCTTAATAAACTTCTTAAAAAGGATTTTAATTTTATTTTTTTTTTAAATACTTTTAATACAGAGTTAAAATGATTAAAATTATTTCATCTGGAAAATCTTTGTAGCCTTCTTTTGACAATGATTAACATGATTGCATGTCACTCCATAGTGGTAAGATACTTTTCCCATTTAATTTACAGGAATAGATGAGCACATGCCTAATAACAAAGAGAAATAACTATATGTTTCAGATGAGCACATGCCTTCTATTGCCTCATTGTTAAATAGCTCCACGTGCATAGTCGGGAAAAAAATGGAAGTCAGCGTTCGATAATGTAAACATTCTGTGTGAGCTGACTGGAGGGAGAAAGAAATGTAACACCAGCATTGTGCGTTTAGTTTTGGAATAAAAGGGACGTGTTTTTACAGTCAACTTTTGTGCTATGTGTCTTTATTCTTAGACCATAACACCTTCCATATAAAAAATTCTGGCACCTATGACAATAACATAAGTTTTGTGAGGCTCAAGTTGGACATCCCTGCTTTAAAGTGTTTTCTAAGTGCATACATCAATCAGTTGAAGAAATAACTCTTTGCCAACCAACTGAACCCGGTCCATTAAAGTAATCTTTAAATGCATCCCTGACCTGTTTCGGTTTCCGTAAAAAGTTGTCGGCACTCGAACCCGAAAGCTCCAACAGCCCCTTGCTCGCACCAACCGACCTCCACAACCCTTCCGACACGACTTTGTTCTGGTCTTCAGAGTCATGAAAACCAGGGGGACAGTATATCTTTTCAGATGGAGGCAAGTCGTCTTCAACAGATTTGAGAAAATTGTGAAGACACACAGTGGTCCTGACGATGTTTTCGACAGTGTTAACTTTACCCGCTATGGGTCGCCGGTAAATGCGGAACCTGGCGCTCATAACACCAAAGGTGTTCTCTATCAATCTCTTAGCCCTCGACAACCTGTAGTTGAAGATGGTCCTGTCTGTTGTCAGTGTATGGCCAGAGTATGGCTTCATTATGTTGATTTTAAGTGGAAATGCTTCGTCTGCGACAAAAACGTAGGGCATGTCAGTGCTGCCCATTCCGCTGTGACACTCGGCAGCCGGGATCTGCAGGTGTCCCGTACGTAGCGCTCTGTTAAACTTGGAATGCTTGAAAAGGGTGCTGTCATTGTCGCGTGCACGCTCTCCAATGTCAATAAAGGTGAAGCGATATCTGGCATCGCACACAGCAATGACAACGATGCTGTGCTTACCTGACTTAGGAGGAGCCTGTAAAAAAATAAATACATTAACCTTTTTAGAAGGGGGCTTGATGGCAGAGTGGTTAGCGCTCGGTACCACAGGTATCGGGTTCAAATCCCGGCGTTGCCATGGGTTTTAGTAGTGGTTCGGAATCCACTTTAAACTGTAGGTCCCGGTCATAATAGGATCGTAGAGTGTTGCGGGGGAATTGTTACACTCGCCCTGGGTAGTGCGAAGTGAGTAATGTCTATGCAGCGCTTGCCTTAAGGCATCAAGGACAATTGTCTAAGTGGTTGCCAGCTGCATTAGAACGAAAAAAAAAAAACCTTTTATAATCCAATTATTCCAATTACATTACCGTTAAAATCCATGTTTCCCAATAAATGAATCTCAAGTTCATCATCATCATAGGCTCAACAGTCCAGTGTGGGCCAAGGCCGTCTACCTACTGGTAGATTTCGAGACGAGAGATATTTTTTTTTTCTTTTTACGGGGTAGGGTTGTCAGCTCTACGCCCAATGCTCAACAGTCATATGAGACCGGGACCTACGGCTTAAAGTGGATTCCGAACCACTACAAACACCCATGGCACCACCGGGACTCGAACCCGAAACCTGTGGTACCGAGCGCTAGCCACTCGGCCATTCAGGCCCCATCTCAAATTCAAGAGGGCATATATGTAATCATCCTCATAGCTGGCTCGACAGCCCGTTGTGAGCCTTTGGCTTTTTAAGGCCCTTGGCCTTTTATATATATATATATATATATATATATTGTCTGATGCAGTTGGCAAAGCAAACACTTAGACAGTTGTCTTTGATGCCTTAAGACAAGCGCTGCACGGACGTTACTCACTTGGCTACACGTGCCCCCTGGGTAGTGCTAAGATAAGCTGAGGACGCGGAGCAACAGTGCCCCCGTAACGCTCTACGATCATGCTAGACCGGGAACTACAGTTTAAAGTGGATTCCGAACCACTACAAACACCCATGGCACCGCCGGGACTCGAACCCGAAACCTGTGGTACCGAGTGCCAGAGCGTTAGCCTCGGGTTCGAGTTCCGGAGATGCCATGGGTGTTTGTAGTGTTTCGGAATCCACTTTAAGCTGTAGGTCCCGGTCTAATATGACTGTAGAGTGTTGGGCCGACAACCCTACTCCAAAAAAAGTGAGCGACTCGGAGCTAAGTCAGTCTTCAGATAAGAAATAACAACATTTGGAGAATGATGATCACTCAGGCACTCGGAATCGCTGGGTTTGGTTTCGAATCCTGGTAGTGCCAAATATGTTTGTTGTAACCCATTTTAAACAGTAGATCCCGGTCTAATTAGTCCTCGTGTGCAAAAAAATGACAGTAGACCGATAAACCAAAGTCTATTATTTTACAAGTTAATGGAGTGATAAAATTATTAATATACACTTAATAATAATGATATCTACTTAGTAAATAGCAAAAAGTATGCAGTAACAAATTATTATATAAGGATGCATTTAAAAAAAAATAGTCATAAATATCTGTGAGTAAGAAAAAATCTTGCAGAAGTCTCCATGTTGCATAAATGGCTATCATTCACAAAAAGGTTTATGGTGTAAAATGGTTATACCTGCATAATGACATGCCTTCCATCCAAAGCACCTAAGCAATGCGGGAACTGCCAAAGTTCTTCCATTTCTGAAGCTATCCTACGCCACTGATCTTCAGTTGGCACTGGAAGAACCATGGGCTGCAGAACATTCCACAGTGCTTTACACGTTTCTCGAACGATTCTACAGATTGAAGATATAGAAATATGAAATATGGCCTCCAGGGATTTATAGCTGTCTCCACTCACAAGATACCTAAAAGGTAAAATCAATTATATAAAATTGAGGAATTAATTGAAAAAAAAATTTTTTTTCCCTACACTAAACTGTTGCGATATACGCCATAAGAAGTCTAGCAGCCCAATAAGTCTTGGGCTGCTAAGTTAAGTCTTTAGTCTTAGTAAAGTTGTCAGAATTTTTTTTTTTTTTTTTGGTTATAATGCAGCTGGCAAACACTTAGACAGCTTGGTCTTGGATGCCTTAAGGCAAGCGCTGCACAGACGTTACTCACTTTGCATTACCCAGGGGGCACGGGAGCGTGTAACTTGAAGACAAGCCACGGACGCTGAGTAAAAATGCCCCCGCAACGCTCTACGATCCTATTAGGACCGGGATCTACAGTTTAAAGTGGATTCCGAACCACTACAAACATCCATGGCATCGCCGAGACTCGAACCCGAAACCCGTGGTACCGAGCGCCAGAGCGCTAGCCACTCGGCCACTGAGGCCCTAGTTGTCAGAATTGAAAGTCATAAAATCAAGTGCAATGCATGTTGTCAAATGTAAAAAGTCCATGGCCTTCACCTGACGAGGACAGATATCAATTTAATTAAAAATGAAAGAAAGTATTCAACAACACAAGATATTGATTCTAATTCCACTATACCAGGTTTCTAATTGGGCTCTATAATTCACTAAAATAAGAGGTTTTACTTCATCAATCCAAAGGACACCCATGTGGAAATTGATTCAGTAAATTAATTGTAAGAAAAGGGAATTGGGATATTTGAGTCACTTCAATTCAATTACTTATGGGGAAAAAAAACAAGCATTCTCACCTTAAGGTCACCTTCAATCTTTGTCTCGCAGATATAGGATCCCGAAATGATGTGTATTGCTTTTGGAGCATTGGTCCAACCATGGAAATAAGCTTATCGAAGACCTCAGGCGACATTCTGAAGAAATCGATGAAATTATCGTGGTTGTGAAGCCTCATTTCTTGGATTAGGTTAGCCCCTTTGTCTCTTTTCTTCATCCATATTCGTCTGACAGTGGCTCTTCCACTGAAATGTCGACAAATGGACAACAAGACGAATTTTTTTCTGACATCCATACTCACACAACAAAGAACGAGGCTTAGCGAGAGACAAAAACAAACTACGAATAGAAGAACCTAAGCAAAAACACATAGCGCCATCTATCATTGATTTTGTGATCATATGATCGCCGTTTTGTGCCAAAAGATGGCGCTAAGGAGTAAGTAGGTGACGTGATGTTCAGCGTCGTGTTGCCAATGGAAATGCACAGTTAACAGCATCTCATTTGCGTGTGGTGTGGGTGAAATCCCAGAAAACTCTCATCAAACAGTCTGACTACAACTACAACTGACTACGGCACCATATTCGAACTTTAGCCTTTCTGAATCAAATTTTACTTATGCTATTTGGAGTAACTAATACCACTTTTGAGTTTGGTTACCACAAAAATTGAATCGCATACTGAAACATTACATGAGAGTTTTATATTATTAGTTTTTTATTGTGTACATAAAGAAATAAAACATTAATATGTTGGATAAAATTATTTTTAGGCGGCCTAAACCTTTCACAAATCTATAGATTCCTGTTTTAAAAGAAACTTTTAAATCAAGGATAATGTTTGTATTTTAAAATGTAAGCAATATCTTATGTTTCTCATAAATTATAATTTTTTCCTAATAAAAAAAAAAAGTTCTTTATTAGCGTCTCATCTGTAGTTTTTAACTGTTAAAAATTTAAAAATCTATTTTTTTAATAGAACAGTTTTTTAATCTATTCTATTTTTATATTTCCTATAAAATTTCACTGAAAATTAGCACATGTTAAAAACGAAATTTGAACTGCATTCTGTATATTTAAATCTCTCATTTTAAAATACAGTGATGTGTTTAAATATAAAAATCCACAGCGTATTCATTAAATATTTTCTAAACTAAGATCAGGAAATATGCTTCTGATAAATTAATTTTCAAAAACGTAGTAACAATAAAAATAAAGTGTATTTTCATTCTATTTAATAAAATGGTTAAATACGTTTTTTAACAATTTACAAAATCAATAGAAACGTACCTGTGTTTTCATATGATAAAACAATTTTAAGTTCAAAAAGCATTAAGTTAAGTTAATTTTTAAGTTAAGTCCAGAAAGCTATAGCTTAAAAAAGAAAGAAACATATGTAATATTTATTTACAAAAAAAAAAAAATTCATATATTCGAGACGTTTAAATTGAGGTAACAATGCACTTTTTAATCTATTCCATTCCAAAATTCATATGCGATATCAAATTTTGAGTTTACAAATAATTTATAATTTCTTTTCAATTAAAAATCAAAGATTTTATTATGTAATTTGAAAAAGAAAAGAAGAAAAAAAAAAAAAAAAAAAATAAAAAAAATAAAAATAAATTAAAAAAATAAATTTAAATTTAAAAAAAAAAAAAA
>BPLQ01009245.1:229868-259490 GCA_021605075.1 Caerostris darwini
TTTGTATTCCTTAAACTATTTCTTCTTCTGTATTTAATTATCGTTTGCATTTCTTAAATTATTTCTTTTTTCATTTACTTTATTTCTGTTCTTATTTTAGAATTTGGCTTTTTCTGTTCTGAAAAAACAGAAGAAAGTGAAATACAGAACCGAATTTTACAGACGATCCCTGTTTCCACGTCCCGATCTTTTAACCTTCTCATCCGCCGGGGATTCAAAGCCCCTCCCGACCTCTTATAAGGTGGGTGGTAGCGTGGAGTGTCCATAAAAAAAAAAAGTGGAAGCTTCGCAATAATAATAACGAGAAAAAAAAAATCAACTCAGTTATGCGGGAACTTTATCTGCAGGCGTCCTGTAACCGGAGGGGGCAATTTTCAATGGATCAGCAAATCTTGCAGGCAGGGGAGAAAAAGAGGGGGGCCTGCATGAAAGAAAATGAACAGCCCTGAAAAAAAAAATCTGCAGGGGGTGCTTCCTTTTCTTTTACTTTTTTGTTCTTTTTTTTTTAATCTGGAGGACCGGATTTTAAGTAGGTCTTCTGGTTACGTCAGAGGGCACCTCTTATCTAATATTTCGATCTGGGTCTTGTCTTACTAGAGGGTATGGAAGGTGAGGGGGGTGTCATCTTGCAAACGATTCCTCGAACCACCCTTCCCGGATGGTGTCTTTCATGCACAAATGCACAACGCATCAGTAAATCCCATTGTTTTTTGTGAGCTTGTGGCCTTGACTTGTGACCATAGAAATGCATGGTGCCGTTACCAATTTAGGAAAGGAAGTTGCCCAAATTTTCCTCACTGAAGCGGGGAAGAATCGTGGTTTGGACACTGTTTATGGGATGAGATAAACAATGTGCACGGGCGAGTAAACTAATGGCGGATCTCTGTAGAATAAACACACGCAGTGCTAAAGAAGAAAAAGACTTTGATTGTTGTGATAGGAATTTTTTATCATTTTATACAAGATAGTTTTAAGCTGTCTCTGAACACTTATTTTAATTAGCAATAAAATAAACATACAAATAATTGTCGTTAAACAAACAAACAGATAGATTAGAGATTTTAATGACTAGCAAACATCAGCAATTTATTATTATTATTATATTTTTCTAACTAACTATCACAAAAAAAATTCGCATACTAATTAGACTCATAAATATGTCTATTTTACGTAATCGTAATGATCGTAATTAAGAAATGTTTTTTCAAACAGAATTCGCCATACTAAATAAAGCCGTTTGCTTAGAATATTGAATTGTTTTTAATTTAGAGTTCATTTATTACACATAAAATATGTGGGTATTGTTTTGGGGATGGGTATTGTTTAGGTAAAATATATGTGTATTGTTTGTCAGCGATGTCCTGGACCATTTTCAAAGTTTCTTATTGGATTATTTATTATTTTTTTAAATTTATTTCACAAACTATTCTTATTGGTTTATTTAAATTATTTTCACGTGCCTTTTAATTAATTTATTTCTCGTACTTTTTCATATCGTTTGGAGTTCTATATTTTATTTTTATTATTAATTTTTTATTATTATTTTTATATTTGTTTATAAACAAGTTTTTGGACATTATTTCTGTAATTTTAAGTCGTAGCTCTCTTAACAACCTAGGAAGAATAAAGTAAATATATAATAAAGTTAAATAGTAAAATAAAATTAATCTCATTGTGTGCATTTAATACCAATAATAATAATAAAATTTTTTACATACTTTATAAAGGATGGTTAACTTAATTGTATTTGAAATCAATTTTCTTGTATGAAAAAAAAAATTTTTTTTTTATCTATCTATCTTTGATTATTTGTCATATCTTTTATTTATATCGAATAATCTTCGGTTATCCATTTGTAATAAATTCAGATTTAAATATAAAAGGTAAAATAAAGATTTTATTTTTTTGCGATACCATTAAATAAAAAAAAAATAAAAAAATGACACAATACATTATACTAATGGACAGGAAATTTGTTACTAAACATTCTTTTTGGAATGTGCATGTTCATAATGAGTTCAATGAATAGTTCATATGAATTAATTGAATATTTCGTCTTTCTTTTTTAAATTTGAAATAAAATAAAAACGAGTTCTCAAATAAGAATTAATATGCAGTTTTAATTTAATGTTTCAGCATAATATTTTATAATTATTTAAAATTAAATTAATATTTAAGTATTTCAACTTTTTAAAGAACTAGAATAATTACAAATTATTTTTGTGAACTCCTAATTATTAAGGCAGGTTCAATTGTAGAAATGTATTCCTTAATAATAATACTGAGCACTTCTTTCCATAATTTTTTTTTATATAATTTATAAAAAAATACCAACTAATTTCTGAATACACTATTATTAAATATAAAAATAAAATTACTTTTACAACAAAAATAACACAGATTATTGAACTTTTAACAAAAAAAAAGGTTATAAATTATTTCAGATACCATCATAAAAGGAAAGTGGTAGGAAAAAAAAATGCATTATTTGACCTTTCCCAATATAGTTCACAACACATCTGATTGTCATACATTTTGTGGTTAATGTCAAAGAAACGGTTACTAGACAATGCCTTCCAATGAATATTTCGAATATAGAATTCCAAATTTAGCCCTTTTTTAGCAATAAAGAGCTATTGTTTGCGGTTAACTCTCTTATCTGCTAAGAACAAAATCGTCCTTTCTTTTGAATTCGAAAAAGAATAACCTTTCTTCTTCTGAAGTGAGGTTGTTAAGATATGTCATGGTTTCCATTAAAAGTCTCGAAGGGGAAAAAAACAGGTCGTTGAGTTTGTCCCTGAAAGAACGCCTTCGCGAGCCAAGGCATTAAAAATGTACTGCTAATAAGTATCGTAAAAATGGCAACGATGTTTGAAATCGTTTGGAGTTACGAAAATTGATGTTTTTTAATGAAGGAAAAAGAAAACGAATAAAGAATTTTTTTTTTTCATAAAAGTTATTGATTTTAAAGGAAAATGTAGAAAAATTAAAAATAATATTTTTAATAAGAATGTAAATTTTTTAATGTAATTATCGAGAAGAGGTACCTTATGTAAAACTTGCTTTCCTTCATAGTTTAATAACATTATTATTGTAAACTTTTAACTGCTGGCAACCAAATAAATATGAAATATTTTGATAGAACATTAAACTTTAGGAAATTGATTACATCAGTTTCAAACTAACTGTGTCTAATTAGGGTTTTGTGTTGGTTTGTATAAACTGATTATAAACATGTAATATTTATTTTATATTAATAAAACAGGTAATCTTAAATTATTTTTTTTAAAAATCATGTTTTGGTACAAATGTATGGTAATTGGTTGTTATATTTCATGCAAATAATAGTAATAATAATTAGAATATAATTTATTTTTCTATTATTATTGTTTTCTTTTTTTCTGTTAAATTTATATTTGTTTAATAAAAGAAAAATAGTAAAATTTTTTTTAAAACTATTTTATTCCAACATATTAATATGATGTATTCTATATTTCTTGACGTGTTCCTTTAAATGTTCAAATGGTCGTTATCGTTATACGTCTAGTTCCGTTATATTTATTCATACATGTATTATAAGGTATGACTAACATAATGATAACATAATGATTAGAATTATATGCATTATACTACGGCCTGATGGCCGAGTGGCTACCGCTCTGTATAGCAGGTCAAATCCCGGCAGTGCCATGGATACTTGTAGTTGTTCGGAATCCACTTTAAAACGTAGGTTCCGGTCTAACATGATCGTAGAGCGTTGTGGGGGTAGCGTTACTAGCGTCCATAGCATATCTTCAAGCTACACGTGTCCCCTGGGTAGTGCTAAATGAGTAACAGCGGCGCAGCCCTTGCTTATGGCATAAAGATTAACTGTCTCTGTATTGCCAGTTGCAAATGTATACACTATCGAAGTATGTTTAGCCATCTATGGATAAGTTGAACGGATTATTTCTTCGTTCTTTTTACGTATAATAAAAATGGAGTCCAATTATCTTTAAAAATATTACGGAAATTTCATAAAGCACAATAATAAACCCACGTTAAAGGAGTAATCTTTGAAAAAAGTTGTCAACTAGCCAGTAAATTTGCGTGGACCAAGTATCAAAATGCAATTAATCCCTTAATACCCTTATACGGGAATCATTACAATTATCCTAATAATTCTGCCTATTATTTTTAAAATACATTATTTATGGAGATCGAATGCATAGTTAAGTAAATCATTTCACGTAGAATCCATAATGGATGCAGGCAAATGACGCAATTGGGTTAAGAAAAAGCTGGTAACCTTTATACCCGCAAAGAGCCCCATTTCAATGTCAAACATTATTTATAATCAAAAATAAATCATAATTACAACATCAAAAAGCGTACAACTCGAACTCTGACCCCTTCCACAAAGCTATCTCAAAACCAGCCACAGATGGGGTCAACCTATCTTCCTACAGATAAGTAACGATCTATTCCATTCCAAGCAATTCGTTTCAAACAGCGTATTAATTAATGGTTCTCCGCCAGAGAAAAAAAACCACGCCAAATGACTTTATTTTTTTTCTTCTTCTTTTTGATCCTTTACTGAACCAGATAATTACTCGCCAAATTCGATAGCCTCTATATGTGTCACCCGACGTTCGGGCGCCAAAAACAGATCGGATCTACTCACGAATCGAACAATGGGGATGGCAGAAAAGGAGGTTTGGCGTGGGATGGAGGTTCTGGAAATAAATAAAAATAAGTTTGTCCATCCATGCAACTGGGACGCTTGATCTCTGTTGCTGTCAGTTTTTATGAATTTTCCAAAAATTAATCCTATTTTACGAATGTTCATAAGAACGTATATCAAGAATTAATTTTAGAATGTAAAATATTCGTTAGTCAGTTGATAAATGTAAAACTCATTTTTTTCAATATTCAATCTTTTCATAAATTTATTCTTTTTTCAATTAAGCTTCACTCTTTTCATAAATTTATTCTTTTTTCAATGAACTTCAATCTTTCCATAAATTTATTCTTTTTTCAATTAAGCTTCAATCTTTTCATAAATTCATTATTTTTTTCAATGAACTTCAATCTTTTCATAAATTCATACTTTTTTTCAATTAAACTCCAATCTTTTCATAAATTCATTAGGTGTTTTTTTCAATAAACTTCAGTCTTTTCATAAATTCATTCTTTTTTCAATAAACTTTTATAAATTTACTCTTTTTTTTCCAATAAACGTCAATATTTTCATAAATTTATTCTTTTTTCAATGAACGTCAATCTTTCAATAAATTCCTTTTTTTTTTTCAATACGCTTTAGTCTTTTAATGAATTAATTCTTTTTTTCCAATAAACTTCAATCTTTTATAAATTCATTCTTTTTTTTTTTCAATAACTTCAATCGTTTCATAAATTTATTATTTTTTTTTTCGATAAATTTCAATCGTTTCATAAATTTATTATTTTTTTTTTGTCGATAAACTTCAATCTTTTATAAATTCATTATTTTTTTCAATAAAATTTAAATTTTAAAAAAAAAAAAAAAAAAAATTCCAATAATTTCAATCTTTTCATAAATTTATTCTTTATTCCAATAAGATTCATTCTTTTCATAAATTCAATCTTTTTTTTTCAATAAACTTTAGTTTTTTCATTAATTCCTTATTTTCTTCAATAAATTTCATCATGAAAATTTAGAATTTAAAAAAAAAGATATCTATTTGGTACATGTTGAAAAAGTACAACTGAGAATTTTAAGTTGATTTAAAAAAATTACACTTAGAATTTTTTTTTAAAGACACCTGATATATTAATATTTTGTTCTTAATTCTTTACTTAATAGATTTTAATAAAAAAGATAAAGTTCTGGAATGTTAATGGTAGTTAGAAATATCTCGTTGACATAAGCACAGGTGAAAGTAATCCCATTGAAAGCCAGAAAGTATTCCAAAAAAATGTCAGATAAATTATCGTTTTGTGATTTAGCGTTGCCATTCGCTTACTGTTTGAAAATAAGTACCGATACAACTTTTAAAAATTAAAATTTTATATAATACCAGAATGTTTAAACACACTCAAAACAATTAATTTTTATCTAAATCATTAAATTCCTTTAACACTCATAAGCTTTTTATTTTATGAAAAATTTCCGGTTTGGGAATTTACCCGCAGAATCACCATTAGAGATGGCATCACACGTATGCAATTAAGAATCTTGATCTTGCCAGGGGTAGAATTACGTTAAAACAAAATAAAAATACTACTTTTTCCTGTGTAACACGTTTTATGTGATTTAAATTTTGTTAGCCATTTCTTATGAATTACAAAATGAAACTCTTCGAAAAACAATGGATAGAATTTTTATTTATTTATTTATTTTTGTATTTGAATGTTTACTTTTCTTACCAGATAAAAATATGTTGTAATTTATTGAAATCTGAAAAAGTTTTTATGGAATGTATAAAATAGTAGGGATAAAATTAAAAAAATGGAATTATCAAAAAATTCCCTCTCTTAGAATTTTTTTCTCTTTTTCATTTCCTTCTATTAGCTCACACCCTTCCTATATATATCTTGCTCAAATTTTCAATCGTGAAAAAAATACTTTTTATTCCTCCACTCAAGTTCAAATACATTTTTTTTAACTTATAGTGATTGACACTGGATGTTAATACAGTTTATTCAAATATTATTTCATTCATTAAATTAAATTAATTAATTTTATTTTTTTTTAGATTTAAGTTGCATATATCTACCAATAGAGGGCACCAGATAAACTTAAAAATAATGAATGAAAATTATTTATAAAGGACTTTCTGCAACAGAGTGAAAAAAAAGTAGGAATTGACTTAAAATTTTTTTTTTTTATATTACTTGTTGTGAATAAAATCCCTTATTTGAGGGAAATTTCCTTCGAATTTGAAAACATTATAAATATTTATTTTTGTATTTGAGTGTTTACTTTTCTTACCAGATAAAAATATTTTGCCATTTATTGAAATCTGAAAAATTTTGTTCTTGATTGTATAAAATATTAGGGATAAAATTAAAAAAAATAATTGTCAAAGAAATTCCCTTTCCTAAATTTTTTTCCCCTTTTAGTGAATAAAATCCCTTATTTGAGGGAAATTTCCTTCGAATTTGCAAACACATTATAAATATTTATTTTTGTATTTATATGTTTACTTTTCTTACAGATAAAAATGTTTTGTCATTATAGAAATCTGAAAATTTTCATACTGGATTGTATAAAATATTAGAAATAAAATAAAAAAATGGAATTATCAAAAAATTCCTTCTCTTAGAATTTGTTTCCCTTTTTGATAAATAAATTCCCCTATTTGAGGGAAATTTCCTTCGAATTTGCTAACACTGATAGCCGGTGATCTGTGCAGTATCTTTATCATAGATGAGGGTAGCGAATGATTTATAGCTCACAGATGATGGTTGGTAGGCTGAGAATGATGGGGTGTGGGGTGATCTATGTCGGGCGTATGGATTTTATCAATTTTCTGCTGGTGGGTGGTTAATGAGAATGACAGAAGGAGGAACGAAATTGATGCAGAGGTGGTTTGAAGAGAAGATAAGCACGGTTGATGGAGAATGAATTAAATATAAATGGAAATATTTCCTATTTAATCCACTCTTTGAGCTTTATCAGATGCACTTTTTAAAAAAATTTATTTGATCTTTTAAGTGATATCCACAGTTGTCTTCCTGGTCGTGCTTTTACCATTCTAATTTTAAAGCTAATGTTGAATATAGAAGATACTTCTTCTCAAGTAGGAAACTATTAAATGGCATTATAGCGATGTACGGATCTATTTTTGATACGTAACATCCTTTGCAGAACTCGTAACTCAATGGTTCAAGTTTGAGGTTGAATTGTGAATAGTGAAATCTGCAGAAATTTGAGAAAAAATTGGATTATAATATTTCTCTCTGAAAAATAATAATAATAATAATAAATATATAATATAAAATTAATTAAAAAAAGGTAAGATAATAATTCTGAAGTTTTTAATAAAATTATAAACTGTCTTCATGATGTACAATATGTATTAAATAGAATATATTTACTGCATCTCATTCAAGATGATACGTATCACAATTAGTTTTGTCATTTTTCATTGAATGGTGAAAAACATATTTTTAAACAATTACTAAACTCCTGGATTAAATTAATTTTAGGAAAGTTGTAAATGACACAATTCTTGTTACTATTTAATTAAAGTTTTTATAAATCTTATGTTGAAAAGGTAATTTTTTACTCTCATAGTCTAACAACAAGCTCTTCAGCAAGCATCAGCATCGCCTTTCTGATCCATCTTAAGAAGATTTAGCCCACATTTGTGTTAAGTGTAAAACATACCATCTATGATGTGAACCTGACAACGACGTAACATGCTTTCAAATTGCACATGTTTGTCATTTTAAATGGTATTTATTAATGGACAATGGAAACAAACCAGAAACCTTCAAAGTAACCAGCATCTAACCCCTAAGCCTTAATTCTTTTATTTAATTAACAATATATTACGTATTATAATCAATAAGAATTTAATGTATTTTTTTATTTTAAAATAACCTCATAAATTAGAGTGTTATCTAACAACTCCCAAATGCTTTAATAACTTTTTAAAAGAATTAAAAACATAAAAAAATAATAATAATAAAATAAATAAACGGAAAGAAAGAAATTAAAATTTAATTTTCCAGAATTTTTCCAGAAAGTTAAAGAATTTGTTCTTGTAAGAAATGATATTTTTTATTATAACAAAAATTCTTACCAAATTAGAATAATAACACTAGTTGTTATAAAACTGACTTAGCTCTTTTCTTAATTCAATGGGAATATTAATTTCAGTGTTAAATTTGAAAATAAGCAATAACAGTGAACATTAGTTATGTATTTATTCAGTGACAATTATAATTTTATTTCTAATTTAACCCTGACATTAATAATAACATATTAAATTAAAGAATAATTTACTTTTCATCAGTGAAGAATTTCATTTATTATTTTAACAAACGTTGGGACAACAAAGTAGATCTTGAATAAATTATTTACATAAATAAACCTACGAAAACAAAAACAAAAACATCTTCTTAAGGTAAATAATTTTGGAAGAACGACATCCAAGTTCCTGTATAAATAAACAACCATCCACAACTCGCATTATTATTTGCCATGTAGCGTGGGCTTTATTAAATAACTGAATACTCCAGGAAAATTGCTTTTGTGAGCTAAATAAATATGGATCCACTGCATAATTCTTGCAGCAGACGCTGCTTCCATGTGACCTACTTGTGACGTCACCTTTCGTAACTATGGAAACCAATATCGTTCCAGACAAAATGGCTTTTACTTTCTTAAGATGTTTCGAATAATAGCAACAGATGCAAAAAAATAAAATGTTCTTTTCAAAAGAACCTTTCACTAACAGATGGATAAGATCTTTTTCATTATTTTTATTATTATTATTATTATAAAATGTCACAGGAAATTTTTACGAAATATCTTTTTGGAAACATCTCTTATTATTTCAAAATAGAACTTATGTTGTTGAATGTAACCATTGTTAAAGCAAACGATAATTTTTTATTTATTTTCTTAATATTTCGGCCATATTTGTTTGTCAACAGAAATTTCAACAACGTTTCTTGGATTTGGGATTTTAAAGGCCAAGGAATGATCGATTTGGTAAAAACTTAATGCTTTTCAATTGAAAATTTTTATAAAATTATTGATAAGGCTTAATATTTAATAAAATTTATTTATATATATAAAAGTTTTCCCCAATACTAAATTATATGAAATAATTTTTATAAAGATTAGCTACTTTTTAAATTTAATATATATTTATTTTTTATAGTAATACTTTTTTATTTCTAGTATTTTTACATATTTTAAGGAACTTGTGTTTTTCTTAATTTACTACATACACAATCAATTATCATTCAAAAATTAAATTAAATGAAAAGTTAATAAAAAAAAAAAAAAAATAGACAAAAATATTTTTGAATAAAAAGAATAAATAAAATATTTTTTAACAAAAGCTTTTATTTTAAATAAAAGCTCAAATAATATTTTGAGCAAAAATTCAAATATTTTTGAATAAAGATATTTTTAATAATATTTTTTATTATTTAATATTTTTGAAAATAATTAAAAAATTATATTTTTGGGTACGGATCAGTTTTTCAATACTTACTACAAGAATATAAAAAAGCAGAACACATAGACAAAATGAAAATTTATATCAAAATAAAAATATCGTAAATAAAAAAAAAACTAACTAGGATACAATATGCTACCACTAAAATGGTTAGTGCCATCTTTTGAACTAGTTTTGAAATAAGTGCTTTTAAATTCATATTTATATGATGAAGAAATGTTCAATTTAGCAAGATTCTTTGCAATTTTACCAAAACAAAGGATGTTCTTTTGTTTTAAAAGGTGGGGAAGGGGGGCACATCGAAAATTTAATCCCAGTTTTTGAAATATTGTTGTTTAGTAAACAGATAACTTCGTAGCCCACTTTGAGAAGAATCCGAATTGTGGAATAATAATAATAAATAAAAAAAAGAAAATGTTGTGCCTATATTTCCATGACAATTTATTCCATTTTGAAAAGAAGATAGCTTATGCATTGTGCAGATCTTTTTACGAGTTTCTCACTCTAGTTAACTACTCCCCATAAGTCCTATTTTCCCCCTTTGTCCAATTCGAATGTTCCAAATGTGATGTAGTTCGTGAAATTGTCCGGTTTAAAAGCCATTTTTTTTTTTATTGCCCGGTTTTTTGGAACTTTTTCGACCTCTGACGGTCAATTATTGAAAAGCAAATTAGCAAACTGAAATGTATTCCGTAACTATCTTCCGCATTTATTTCTGCAGGTTAAACTTCCTGACTTTTGATGTTCTTTTTTTTTTACTTATTTATCTATTTTTCCACCACTCAGGAAAGGACAAACGGCATTTTGAGTAGGAAATGGTGGGAAAATATTGAAATGATTGATTACAGATTCTTAAAATTTTTTTGAAGTAGAAATAAAATGGCCTTTGGCTTGGAAATTAATGATTATAATTTTTTTTTTCTTTCTATCTGAATATAGGAAAAAATATTATTAAAGGTTGGGTTAAAAATTTGAATAAATAGTAGGGTTGTTGTGGTAATTGCAGTGATGATATGTACTTTTTATTTTAGTAGAATAAGAAGTATAAAGTTCAAATTTCTGAATTAATAATTTTTGCAATATTAAGTTGGAAATGAAGAAAAACATATAATGTAACGAAAAAGACAGATTTTTTTTTTTTATGGAATGAAATATTTATATATATTTTTAAAATTTAAATGAAATGTATGTATGTTTATTAAATTATGTTAAAAACTAAATTAACAAACACATTTATTATACATTTTTGTATAATAAATAAAAAAGATTTTACTAATTTCGATTAAAGGGTAAAAACAGCGTAAAGGTTTAAAAAATATATACATTTTTTATATATATTGCATGATATGGCAGAATTATAATATAATTTATTAAAGTTTGGATTAAAAAATTTGAATAAATAGTAGGGTCGTAGTGGTAATTGTACAGCTGGCGTGCAATTTTTATTTTAATAGAATAAGAGGTATAAAGTTCAAATTTCGGAATTAATAATTTTTGGAATATTAAGTTAGGAATTTAGAAACACATCGAAAAAGACAGATTTTTTTTTTAAATAAAATAATTGTATATTTATATATATTTTTTTTAAAAATTTAAATGAAATATATGCATATTCATTAAATTGTGTTAAAAACTAAATTAACAAACACATTTATTATACATTTTTGTATAATAAACGTGGTAATTTACATTATTTTGTATAATAAATGTGATAGTTTGTATAATAATCATTGAGATTTATTATGCATTTTTGTATAATAAATTTAAATGATTTTCAAATTTCGATTAAAGAATAAAAATAGCGTAAAGGTTTAAAAAATATTTCTTTAAGCAATCGATTTAATGACCATTGTCACTAATGTGGCAGATTTATAACAGAATTCTATGTTATTTTCGAGGTGCTATGAGAAGGAAGAGGATAGGTTGTATGTTCAGAGCCAAAAAAAAAAAACGGAAAGGATAGCTCAAATTCTTTTCTACAGTTGTTTTTTTCATGAGGAAATGGCCCACATTTATGTTACAGTTAAGAAAAACAGCTTTGCAGCCAGTTTGGTAAAGGTATATTTGCCAATTAACAGATTTCAAAAGACAACAATAGACAAACACTTAATCTACATTGGTACACCTATGACTGTTAAATTAATTAAAATAAAGCAAAATTTATAAAATGACAAAATATAAAATGTAAAGTTAAAAAAAAATTATTTTATACTTATAATTAATACTTAAATTTATTAATTATAATTATGATTAAAATTAAAGTCCGACTTTCAAAATGCTGTAAAAAAAGAATCATTCGCCTCAATGAGTTTAAATTTGAACTGAAGATACTTGAAGAAGGGGGAAACGATCTGGCATCAAAAAAAAAAGTTCCACCAATTTTTCCCAATAAATTTGGTACGACATTGTCGTAGTGGATGGTCTTTCCACTCACAGTGTCACAACTGTTGAATGACTTGGAAGTCATTTTTTTCCGTTAAAAAACAGAAACAATCAAGCACATTGAACACTACAATTGATTTAATGTGCAACTCATGCCAAATACGTTGTCATTTCGATTCAAACTATCACTGACAGCCGAATTCACTTTCTTTATGCCGCTTACAGCGCCATCTATTAATACATGTTGGAACTACTTCTTGATGCGTACCGTTTCCCCTTCTTCAAGTATCTTCAGTTCAAATTTGAACTCATTGTGAAGAGTGATTCTTTTTTTAAAGTCCTACTTTCAAAATGCTGTAATTAGAATCATCCCGTATACAGTATTTTTACACTATTCATCAGTCGAATAGATACTATATATATTTGAATATCAAATATTTTTCAAATATCATAATAAATATCCTAATTCGTGCGAAAGATAATGAATAATAACATTATATCTATTCTGAAATAGGAGATATTCATTATCTTTGACGACAGAAACAATTTTAAATTAAGCTTTCATTCTCAAGTCCCTTAGTAACTGTAATAAAGGCTCAAATCGGAAATTCTTACCATCTTATTTTTGTAGGCGGTAACCATGGTAACAGGAAATGGTTTCGAAATCCCAGTCTCATCCTCTTGGTTCTTCTCAAATGTATCTTTCGCAAATTGATCTAGATTAACTTATGTCTGGATAGTCGCCAATTAGATTGGGGGGGGGGGGCAAAGAGACATATTGTTATGAGAAAGATGTTATTTTGCAGATTCTTCTCAGAACAAATTAATTTCTGAAACATGATAGCTCAGTGAATTACGAAATATAGCACCAATTGTTATCAAGAAATGAGGGGAAAAATATATTATGCAATAGTTGAAGAAACTTAATATGAGCCATTTGTTTCAGGTGTTTAGAAGTGATTTCAAAAGTACTTTAACTCAAAGTATTGATTTAAATTTCATTTAATTTTCCGTTGGATGTGGATTTCTTCAGTTTGTAGTCTAGAAAATGCTGTATTTTAGGTAAATATTGAAACAATGATTTCTTATTAAAGAAATTGCGATTGTAATTACTTTTGAAAATACACTTTTTTAAAGAATAAATTACAATTTGTAAAATACTTCTTGTTGAATATGAAGAAAGAATTTTCATTCCGTCTACAATTGAAATTTTAAAAGATTTTTTATAAGATTTTATCTCTTTTTTCAATTCCTTCTATTAGCTCACACACTCCCTATATATATCTTGTTCAAATTTTCTATCGTCCATAAAATACTTTTTATTTATCCACTCAAGTTCAAATACATGTTTTTTGAACTTGTAATGGAGGACACTGGATGTTAATGCAGTTTTTTTCAAATATTAATTCAGTACTTAAATTTAATTCATTAATTTTAGTTTTTTTCGATTTAAGTTGCATATATCTACCAATAGATGACGCCAGATAAACCTAAAAAAAATGAATGAAAATTATTTATAAAGGACTTTCTGCAATATAGTGAACAAAAAGTAGAAATTGACATTAAATTTTCTTTTTTTTATGTTACTTGTTTTTTCTAAAAAAAGCATTTAAATCAAAATTGTAGATAACATCACAATATCAATAATGCTTCTAAAAAAATATAATGTGAAAAACACGTTTAAAGAATTTTTGTTTAATTATTTCAAACAATTTCAACACAATTCTGGGAAAGAGACTTTTTCAAATATTAATTACAAACGCTATTACTTTAAAAATAAATATTATATTCATTATTTGGTTCAAAACCTAATGGAAATATTCGCATGCGTTTCCAATCATTTTTTTATATTTTTTCTAAAATATTTTTATTCTAAATTTCCAATAAAATTTATTATATATTTTTCTTTTGTTTTTGTGTTAAATCTTTTTGAAATATAGATTAAAATCTTCCAGTAATTGTTAAATGGGATTAAAATTTAATCAATCTTTTTTTCCCATATATGTCCAAGGATTTCAAATTTAAATAACTACTTCAAATTTAATAATGAGATTTAATCTCAAGCAAACGATTTTTTGCAAACTAAGAACTAATTGCCAAAAATAAAAAATAAAAAGTACTTACTTTTTGGATCAATGCATTTTCCCATGAGAAACCTTAGATAGTGGTGGTAATTTGATATCAAAAAGAAGCCTGCAGTTTCCGTTTTCAGGAATTGATCCTTAAAAAAAAAATAGTGAGTAAAAAAAATTTTTTTTTATGAAGTTCTTAATATAATTTTTTGATCACTTATTTTTTTTAAAAAGATTATTTTTAAGGTAAGCAATTCTAATGAAAATTTTCTTAATACGGATATATCATTCAAAATTATTTTAATATAATTTTAGTATATTTAAGAAATTCTAAATTCTCTTTTTTTAAAATCATATATATTAAAAAATATTGCTCTGGTATGAGGTCTCTAGTATGAGAGGAAGAGATTAAAATTTGTTATTTAAAACTTCAATTTATCTCATTACACGAATTTTTCTTTGAAATAACAGATTTTCCACTTTACAATTACAGTTATGTTGAGTTATAGAATATCAAATCAAGAGCACTAAATCCCATTTTGAATTGTTTATGGCCCTCTAGTGACGAAAATTTGCAACTCAGAAATTTATTCGATTTTGAGTTCGTTCGGTTTTTGATACATTCGATTTTCCTAGTTTTTTTTTTTTAAAGCTAAAATTCAATAAAATTTTGTTTTGTTTATTAATTTGTTCGTGATTTATTCATTTTATTTATTTAATCCTGTCCAAAAATATAATCAAACAGAGATTTCATATGAAAATTAATTATCATTTGGCGTATTATATGCAAATATTGATGTACGTCTATATCGATGTAGAGAAATTTTAATTGGATTTCAGATCTTTACATTTAATTTATTAAAGTTTCTCTATTTATCCTTTCGATTTATGTTATTTATCATTCAATATTTATTTTCCCACCAAATTATTCTAAATTTACTTTTACCACAAAAAAGCTAATACCCTATATATAAAAATGTAAGAATAATTTTCCATTTTGGCAACTACTTATATTTAACATCCTTTAAAACAAGTAATATAAAAAAAAAAATTTTTAAGTCGTTTCCTACTTTTTTTCACTCTATTGCAAAAAACCCTTTATAAATAATTTTCATTCATTTTTTTAAGTTAGAAAAAAATTCTTTCTCTCTCTCACATATACACACTTTCCATCTCTCTCACTCATTTATTCACACGTTTCAATTTCCATTTTGTTCCCTCCTTGACTCGGACTAGAATCCAGAATGAAAAAAAAAATCCGAAAAAGAAATTTTTTTCCAGCGATCTACACACTCGCCACTGACGGTATTTATTCCTAAATTTATGTCCTACTAAATATCTTATAGAAGAGAATTTTTTTTCTCCTATATAAAACTAAAATTAATGGATTAAATTTAATCAGTGAATTAATATTTGAAAAAACCGTATTAACATCCAGTGTCCTCCACTACAAGTTAAAAAAAATGTATTTGAACTGGAGTGGATGAATAAAGAGTATTTTATGAACGATTGAAAATTCGAACAAGATATATAAAGGCAGAGTGTGAACTAATAATAGGAATTGAAAAACGCGAATACATTAACTTGCGGAGATACAGAATAAATAACCCTTCTAGAACGATTCGTTCATAAATAATCTTAACCCTTTACTTCGAAAACAGATCAAAGACCTGTGAGACTTTTTTTTACCTTTTTTTCTTTTGGGCCAAATCCATGAAGATTGTTGGCTCCTTTTCGGTATCAAATTACTGACACTGCCTGAGGTTTTCCATGAGAAAAGCTTACTGCTGCGAAAAACAATGAAGAACTTTATTTATTTATTTTTTTACTGGTGGCAATTAGTTTTTTGTTCGTTAGAAATCGTTTGCTTGCCGCCTCGCAGAGAAAGCGTCATTTTGTGAGCTTAATGCGAATGGAAGAATTCTGAACCGAATAATTACCGATGTGGATAAAAACAATTGCCGGAAATGGTATTAAAAAAAAAAAAGAAATTTATCTTATGGTTTTGGCATCATACGAACTTTATTCCGATTTCGACTCAGAGTGAAATTTCTTTTATGTTCGTATTTAGAAGATAAAACTGGGCGTTGCCTTGATATCTTTGTTCTGCTAAAAATAAAATAAAAAAAGTATGCATACATAAAAGTCCGAAAATCAGAATTTATTAAAATTACTAATTATTAAAATAAAATAAAATAATCTGTAATAAATTATTACTAATTATTACAGAATTATTAAAATTACCAGAAAAAAAATTGTCATATGCAATTTGAATATAACTGATCGTTTCATATCTTTATGATCAGTTAAAACAAGTAGTATAAAAAAAAATTTTTAAAAGTCAATTCTTACTTTTTTTTCACTTTATTGCAGTAAGTCCTTTATAAATAATTTTCATTCATTTTTTTAAGTTTATCTGGCACCATCTATTGGTCTATATACAACTTAAATCTAAAAACAACTAAAATTAATTAATTAAATTTAATTAATCAATTAATATTTGGAAAAACTGTATTAACATCCCGTGTCATCCACTACAAGTTAAAAAAAAAATGTATTTGAACTGAAGTGGATGAATAAAAAGCATTTTATTAACTATTGAAAATGTGAACAAGATATATATAGGGACAGTGTGAGCTAATAGAAGGAATTGAATGATGTAAAATTTCAATAATTATTTGAAATTAAAGAATATTTAAATTTATTTACTTAAGCGTAATAATTGAAATGGACTAATAAAATAGTTTAAATAATCTGAAATAAAAGTGTAATAATTTTATAAATTTGCATCATCATAATTTTGAAATTAAAAATTCTACTGAAATAAAAAAATAGGATTTTTATGCAACAAAAGAATTTTAAGGGATTTAAAAAAAAAAATTTTTTTTTAGTATAAACTTTTGTTTTATAATACAGATTTGAAGTACTTTTCAAATTATTGATGAGACGGCCATATTTTCTAAAAATTGCGATTTTTATTTTAATTGAAAAAGAAATTCTAAAAAAGTATTTAATTTTTTTTTTCCTTGAGCACCAAAGAAAATTATAAAGAAGGAATTCAGGAAAAAAAATTGCAATTCTTATTATTACAGTTTTAAAATTTTAGAAATACAGACATAAAAAGTTTTTTTTTTTTTTTTTTTTTTTTTTTTGCTAAACAAATTCGTCTTCTTCGACAAATTCTTTAGCTTAAATACATAAATTCTTTTCTTTATATACGTAGATTTGTTTAGATACGTAGATTTATTATACGTAGATTTCTTTCTATACGGCGGTTGAGTTTATTTTCTAAAATTTCAGGGTTTAATGACAAACAACGAAATATATTAAAAATATTTCCATTCAATTAATCTGTGAAAATTCTCATAACTGAAAGAGTTTATTTTCATTTTCATCAACAAATATGCTGCTAAGTATTCAAATAATTAAATAGTACGCGTTTTATATCAGAATGGTTTTTTTTTAATGAAATAGTGGATGACACTGGATGCTAATACAGTTTTTTCAAATATTAATTCAGTAATTAAATTTAATTAATTAATTAAAAATTTTTTTAGATTTAAGTTGCATATATCTATCAATAGATGGCGCCAGATAAACTTAAAAAAATGAATGAAAATTATTTATAATGGACTTTCTGTAATACAGTGAAAAAAAAGTAGGAATTGACATTAATTTTTTTTTTTTTTAAATTACTTGTTTTTTCTTAATTTTATTTTCCTTTATAACTGATGTCATGTGTGAATAGACACTTAGGAATTTTCTAGGAAAAAACGCATCTGATCATGATTGAATTTGAGATAATTGGAAAAGAATTTGTTTATGTCATCAGTGTTTTATTTTGAACAAAAACTATACGTTTCATTAACTAGTTTCTTACGAATTCTAATTGCCTTGCCGTTTGTTAAAAAACAAGAATAAGATTTTAATTGCTTCTATTTCTAGCCAAACGAGAGAAAAAAATTAATGGAAATACCTTACAAGAATATTATGATTCGTTCGTTTTCCTGTAATGTTATTTATGTTTATGATGCATGTTTACGATTTATAATTTTCTATTAGTCACATGCGGAAATGTAGTGGAGGAAATTAATTAATTTTCATCAATTTTACTTAAAAAATTTTCTAATTACTATATTTCTTATGATATGTACACTTAAATAAATAAATATTTGCTTTTTTCTTCAATTTTCTTTATACTACTAATTACTTACTTTTATTGTTTGCTATAAACACATTTTCGTTACGAATCGACTAATTGAAATTAGCAGGATTACTAAATTAAAGAATAAGTGTAAGTAATGCATATATAGATAAAATAAAATTGTATTTTGAAATTGCAGTAGCTAAAAATTATCAGAATAAAAGTCATCATCAATAGCACGACAACCCAGAGTGGACCAAGACTTTATTTTGCAGAGATTTCCATGCATTCCTCTGGGTGACAATAGTTCTCCAATTCTTAATTTTTACTACAGTAAAGTCTTTTTCAACTGCGTCTATCCATCGCAATTTGGGTCGTCCACTTTCTCTTTGTCCCTGTGGCTTTGCCAAAACGAGCCTTTTTACAGGGTTTAAATCATTCATTCTAAATATATGAGCAGCCCAGTTTAATCTATTGATCTTAATAATAAAATTAAAATAAATAAGATAAAATTAATAAATTTTATAATATCTGGGTCTTTATAGCATTTATAAATTTCAGCGTTGTAACGTCTTCTCCAACAATCACTTTCCCTAACACCTCCAAGAATAGTCCTAAAAATCTACAGCTCAAATATATCCAAATGGACATCATCAGATCTTGCCAAAGCCCAAGTTTCATAGCCATAGACCAAAATAGGTCTAATAAGGGTTTTATATAACAAGAATTTAGTTTTTCTGCTTATGAACTGTGATTTAAACATATATAAATATAGACTAGACCAAATCAAAAAAACAAAAAAAAAAAAAAAAGACCTTATTGGCAGTCACAATTCTGTTTTTTATTTCGGGTAAGATACTGTTATGACAATTAATTTCTGATCCTAAATATTTAAAACTAAGTACAGATTCAAAAGTGTAAATGTCTAAGGTAATATTGGGTGTATCTTGGCAAATATATTTTGAGGAAAGTATATATTTCGTTTTTCCTGGTTTATGTTTAGATGCAAAGCCCCTGTAGCCGATTCAAAAGCTCGAAAAGTTTTATAATAATTCACTTATATTAAATATGTTTTAATGATAAAGTATCACCCAAATATAATGCATTTTGTCACTTATTTTCATTGTTTAGTTTCATTTTTACGCATCAAGCGCCAGCTGATGGAGGAAATAATTTTCTCTAGTGCATTAGGAAATAATTCTCCTCTGATGGGCAAACTTTTTCGGTCGCGAGCCAAAAATCGAAAAAAAAAAAAAAGTTTGTCGGGCCAAGGTAAATTTTTCTAAAATTTTAAAAACAATTTACAAGTATTACAATATAAATATGTTAATGAGACGAATGAAATTGCTATTTCATTTTTAAAAGTTCCTTATACTGAGGTTCGAAGTGAGATGGACTGATTCTAAGGAACGAGGCTAAATGCTCAGCTGTCAATCTACTTCTGAAATAATTCTTTCTAAGGTTTATAATTGAAAACGCTTGTTCACATATATAAGATGAAGCAAACATAGCACTGATTTTCTGGGCGTGAGATATTAAATTTGGAAAACTTATTTTCGATAATAATTTGTAAAACTCTAACTTATTGACGCCAATCTACAGCTATAACTAACAAAGAACTTCCGCTTTTAACACTTTACCGATTGAAAGCTGTCTGTGCTTGCTATTTCCGTCTATTTATGTTTTGTAGAACAAAAATAGAGAAAAAGATCATCAGTCCTTTGAAAAAAAAGGACGAAAATAATATTTAATCAAAGTAGAAAAGGAGATGGATATATAATAAATAAATATATATTTCTTTTAATTTGCCTCGGACTGACAAATTAAATTTCTACCCGGCGGGCCGGAGTTTGCCCATTCCTGCTCTAGTGCCTGTCACGCTCTGGCGCGTAAAAAATGTTCTATCTGAAACATAAGTACTAAATTTTAATGTTATAATTATATTATTTTATTTTATTTTCCCATGATAGGAACGAGAAGATATTAAAGAAAATCGCATTGCCAATATACATTCAGAAACAAACCACTACTTTTTTAACATTTACATTTACGACAGCCAGTTGCAAAAAATTTAATTATCGAAAACAATAAGTGATAAAAACTGTGCAAAATTTAGGTTTATTTGCATAACAAGCGATCACTCAATTAGCGAAGAAGGAGATTAACCTCATTTGAGAGAAAGGCAGTTTAAAAACGACTTTTATTTCTCAAAAGGAGTCAACGTAGCATGACCAGCATTGTCTTTGTGTTGGAAAGGTGACATATTCTTTTTTAATACCGAACCCAAATATTGCAAACCTCAGAAAAAAAAAAAAAAAATTTTGACAATCCCTAAACCTTTTGTTTCAACCCGGAAATGTCAAAAGATTAAAGTTTCCACCCCCTTTTTCGTTCGATAACCACCAAGAAATCGATAAAATTTTTCTCTCGCCTGCAAAGCCCTGTAGAAAGTAAACCAAAAGGCCTAAGAGTTCCCAATGCGGAGTTATTAATGTTGTTAGTTTCGTTAAATAAGCAACAAGGTTTATTTCACAGACGCTGTGTCGATTCAATTATGAATGAGACAACAAAAGAGCTCTGTTGTTTTAGTTGTTGGAAGAGTGGAGTGGAGATGTATCCCAGCCGCTGTAACTTCCTCTTTCAGACGATTACTAATTTATTCGTAATGAAAACGTTCGATGTAGCTGGCATATTAATTTCGGTGTAATTAGAATTCTTTTTTTGGTGTTTTGGATTGTTGTGGTTGGATGGTATCCGGACGGAACAATAGAAGAATTAAAATGGATGGTATATGAAATGTTTTCACATGTAAATGGTGCTAAGCTTTGGTAATTTGTAATGAAAATGCTGTTATTATTATTGGACAGACGGAAAAATAAATTTTTACGGAAGTAAGTTGTTGCCATCGACTTTTATGATGCTGTTTAATTATTAAAAAGGGTTTGGTTGTTAGTGTCTTCAGTTTCTGAACTAAAGGAGTTCAGTTCGAAACAAAGCAAGGGCAGTAAATAAAAAATTCCCGTGTGTGTAAGAAGAGTAAAGGTCTGAGAGGCTTTGTACTTGACTGTAGTGGAACCAGACAGATAAATTAAACATTAGTAGTCAACTGACAGTAACAGGGCTTATATGGATGAGAACGTACATGAAGATAAGGTTTTTAATAAAGTTAGATCAGCAAGTAGGCAAATTATAATTATTTTTACCAATAACATAACTATGTAAACTACCATAGCTATGCAAACCACAAACATAACTAGTTAGGCAACTATCATAACTCTTTAAACTCCTAAACTTTCTAGGTTACTACTATAGTTAATTAAACAACTACCATAACTGTTAAGCAACTACTAAACTATTGTAGTTGACGTAGTAGTAACTATGTGGACAACTATCATAGATATTTAAACCAATACTATTTAGGCAACTATCATAACTATTTAAGCCACTACATAACTATGTAGGCAACTATTATAGTTATTTAAACCATTATCATGGCTATTTTTAACCCCTACTATGAATATGACAACTACCATAGCTATTTAAACCGTCGGCATGACTATTTAAGCAACTAACATAGCACTAAGCTATGAAGACGACTACTATAGTTATTTGAACTTTTACAAAAAAAGTACATGAAGTGATCAAGAATAAAGCTGGCAATGCTATTCCATATACTGCACTGGAAACAGCGTGGAATAGGGTGCTTTTATGCTCGTTTGTTTTGACAAGAAAGTTGGTACTTTCAGGATTTATTTTGATAAATTAAATGAGCGAAATTCTATTAATCCTATAAAAACTAAAAGCATGATTTCAAACTTTCACTTTTTTTCAATTTTTGTCACTTTTTGTTGTTAAGGTGACCGAAGATTACCAAAATTTTTAAGATGATGTTTTATATAACTTTTTTTATTCCATTGTTAAATTAGGTTATAAAACATTGATAAACATGAATATTAAAATACATGCATAAATATATTTGGTTAAATTTGACAAAAAGTGTATATTTTTTATAAACAACATAATTTTTTATAATTTTTTTTGTAAAACATTTCATTTGCTTGCATATATAACAATATTCTAAAGTATTGCTAAATTTCGACTTTTTGCTAATTTTCGAAAATTTAGTGCAAAAAATACAATCGAAAAGAAATTAGACATTAATTATATGAAATACATTAACTCCAAATATAAAAAAACTAAAGCGAACAATAAAAAAAATTATAATAATTGGCAGGGCTTGTATACGGATTACCCATAAAATTCAGAATTTAATGTAAGAACAAAACGCATAACAGCAATCTAAAAAAATAAAAGAATTGCAGAATTTCAAACGAATTTATTTTCTTGAAAAATATTATTTTCATTTTCAAATACTTGAAATTGAAGTTTTTGCTTTCACCAGGCTATTTTTTGGAACAATTTTACATTATTTTTGTCATTATTAACTTGTGAAAAAATTTTAATTAATGTTATGTATAAAAGTTCGTGAAAGAAATAAAATAAAAATTAACCAATAAGAAGCGTTGAAAATAGTCAAGAACAATAAAATTGTTCAAGGAAACGAAAAACTCCGTTCTCGAAATTCGATTCGACACCCATAATTTTATGGATAATAATATTTTTTTAATAAAAATGCACAATAGCTCATGTTTAAATGAATATATTTAAGACCTTTTAGTTTTAATGTGTATTATTAAAAACATATACTTAGAATTTCGTCAGATACTGAATATTATTATAACAATTATTGCTGTTATCGTATAGCAATTATAACCTATTGCTACTCATATTGCTACAATTATAAGCTACTGCTACTGCTGCAATTATACTACTGCTACTGCTGCAATTATACTACTGCTACAGTTATACTACTGCTACTTATACTGCTACAATGCCAATTTTTCAAAAATTCAATTGGAAATTTTGAATACATGAATTGCTGTTTAGACGAACCTTCTGTCACGTAGCAAAAGATTGATTTTTTTTAGAGATATTTTTATTGTTCGGTACAAAAGAAACCCATTTTCCTTTTTTAAAGAAACACTTAACGATACCAGATGCATAACATCGAATAATCAATCTGACTATTTTTAAATAACTTTTTAGAACAACAGTGGCACTAAAGCTGTTCTTCATAGCGATCTCCGACGCGCATTACGATGTCGCATTACAGAAACCGAATACCAGATGCCACTGGCACAATAAACCAACTATTCTCCTCTGATGAGAAGACACAGCTGCTGAATATCAGATGACAGATGCTCCTTTTTTTTTTTTTTGAAGCCGAGCACTGGAAAACCGAGGAGCACCGAGTGAGGAGTGAAATATGGACCGAGATACTTATGCCACTGAAGGGTTTTAACCTCTCGCATCTTCTCATGACCTTCATCAACTCGTAGATCTCTCTTTTTTTTTACTCGGTTTTTTGGGAAACGTATTGTCTTTGTAGTTGCTCCAGCAACATTTTAAACTGCGTATTTTGCTGGAGTCATAATAAAATAAAGCCCTCGTCGTCTGGATTGCAAGTTTGGGGCAAACACAATCCTCACGTGATCATACATCTCACGTGACTTATAATCGTCACAGTGCACTGTCAGGTTTGTTTTTCCGATCTACGGTCATTTTGTGCACACTTTAAGCTAGTTAGACCGGGATCTACAGTTTAATGTGGATTCCGAACCACTAACATACAACCATGCCGCCGCCAGGACCTGAAACATGCAGTACCAATAGCCAGTGCACTGTCAGGAGTGACATGGCTGGTCACTTTCATGGTCACTCTGCCATTTCTTTGTATGGGGCTGGTCACTTTGCATATTTGCGTTACATAATCAAAATTAGCTTATACTGTACTGTGGAATAGACTGCACGCAATTCGATATATAGTTTTAGGCATATATTTCAGGATTATGTAGTTTTAAAATATGCGATGATAACTAGGTAATTTTTGTCAACTTCTATACTCTTGGCTATGTTGTAGGTGCGAAAAGAAATATTATCATACAACAATTTTCAAAAGAAATGGCTCATTTTTTTTTAGCTGCAAATGATTACAAATTTAATTTTTTTAGATATTTATCATTTTATTCTTTTAATAAATCTTCTTGCTTAACATCCTCCCCATCCCCCAAATTTAAAATGATTAAAAAATACAATCTTCATTTATATTAACTTTTTGTTATGTTTCATACAAAATGATCAGAGTTATAAACAGAATAACATTTCGTGTATCTATTTATATTTAGTGATTTTAGCTTGGGTGCCATGGATATTTGTAATGATGCGGGATCCATTTTAAACTGTAGGTCCCGGTCTGTTTAGCCCTCTTGCGCACAAGATGACCATAGAGCGACAAACCAAACCAAATCAATCTTCAGAAAAGGAACTTTTTCTGACCACAGATTTGACAGTGTTCGTATCTGGCGTAAAAATGCTTTTAAACTTTTGGTTTTTCAGATTCTTAAGTCTGCTTCCAGCTCAGAATATCAAGAGGAGAGATTACCTTTTAATTAAAAAAATAATAATAAAATATAGTTATTTTTAACGAATTGAATAATTGTATTTTTATTAGTAACTGAGTGACCAGCTTTGCACAGTAGAATTCTTTTTTTTGCTTTTTAATTGCCATAAGATGATAATTTCATTTTATACACACAAACATATATAACTCCCTGGCACTACAGTCTATGTTAGACCATGGCCGTCTGCGCACTGGCAGATTCCGAAACAGAACATTTTTTCTTTTTACGGCGTAGGGTTGTCAGCCCTACGATAATAGTCATATTGGACTGAGACCTATGGTTTAAAGTGGATTTTCGAACCACTACAAGCCTCCATGCCGTCGCCAGGATTTGAACGCGAAATCTGTGGCACCGAGCACTAGTCAGACGGTCCATATATATATATATATATAGCCTATACATATACCCATACTTTTTTGTGTAAATTTGTTTCTTGCACCATAAAAATTCACTCCGCCTAACCTTAAGACCTTGAAATATCATTCACCGAGTACCCACCTTATATTTAAAGTAGGAAGAGGGGGCCCATTAATCTATCAGACGATTTCGCCACCACTTGCACAAGCAGAACTCTTCTTCAAACAGGGCATTTCCTGCCCATCATCCCATTATACCCACTATCGCCAACCCCAAAAAGAACACTCCAACAACCACTTATTGCTGGAAAATTGCACTGACTAAAATACACCCTCGAAAGAAAAAAAACATTAACTAACTGTGGTTACTTCAGAAATCTTTTCTTTTTTTTTTTTTTCTTTTCAATTTTCTGTGATGAGGGCACTCAACTTTTCGTTCTCTCTATCTGGCTTTTCGTTTTCTTTTTTTTTCGTTCGACCTCGACTCGACTGTAAAAACTCCATTTCTTCACGAGGCCTGTTTCGGTCAGAGCACTCGTTTCGAAACAACTCCACTCCGCTCTGCAGCAGCAGCAACAGAAAAGGTGACATTTTCATCAGGCTGGAGCAAACGAGAATGGGAATGTCCTCGAACGAAAGTTTGCCCGCTATCGCAGACGATTAAGTAAAAAAAAAGAAAAGGTTTTGTAATGTATGGTGTGCATTCCGTTTATAATAACAGATGATGGAAATAAATAAATGCAGCAGAAGAGTTGCAGTTGATTAAAAGAGGATCGTCTGCTTTTTGGGATCGGGGTTATATCGTTTGGTGAATTCTAATGAGGAGTTTATCGGTTTGAGAAACTAATTGAAGGGACGGTTTTAAGGGATGTAATGATGGGAAACTGTTCTTTATTAGAGTAATGTTTTTTTTACCCTAAATTATCTGAAAATAAATATTTCTTTTTACACTTTTTAAAAATAAAAAAGTAATAAAAAGGATAAACTCAATTAAATGAATTAATACAGGAATATGAGATTTGAAATCAGTTACCATTATACATATTCCTTAAAAGGAACTGATTTCATTAATATAATTTTTTTTTTTTTTAATATCTGTAGAATTATTTATTATGTTGGTTTTAAATCAAGTGATAACTTTCAAAAGATATTTAAGAAATATTAAATACCGTATTTAAAAAATAAAATATATTTATTGATTATGAAATTATTAGGATGCTTTTTTGCGTCTAATAAAATTCTGCAGTAATAAGAATTTTTTTCTAAAACATAAAAGAAGCATTTACCAATTAAATGCTTGCCTACTAGAGCACAACCAATTTTATTCATTACAAAAACAACATTTTGGAGCTCCATTGCAAAAAAATATTGCCAATCTTTCAAAATTAATTTATTTTTCTGTTTAATAACAAAATAATTCATACATTCAACTAAACTACACCTAATTGTATGCAATGCCATTCATTGCAAAGAAATTGCGTTATTACAGAAATTAGAGGAAAATTACAGAGAAAATATCTTTCTAGATATCTTTTAGGTGTAACTGGTCCACATTTGCTTTCTATATGATGGAAAGGTAATAACTGTAATCTTTATTTTTATTAATTGAATGGCTAGAAGGCAATGACATATTTATTATTTTTATTTCGCATTAATTTTAGTGGGCCTGATGGCCGAGTGACTAGCGCTCGGTTCCACAGGTTTCGGGTTCGAGTCTCGACGATGCCATGGATGTTTGTATTGGTTCGGAATTTACTTTACGTTCCGGTCTAATATGGTTGTAGAGCGTTGGGTGCAGGGCTGACCTTACCCCATAAAAAGAAAACACCTGTCTCGAAATCTGATTGTAGGCAGACGGCCTTGCCCTACCATGGGGCTGTTGCGTCAATGAAGAGGAAAATTAATTTTAGTGATTTCTTTCTAATTTTAATTAAATTATTTGTTTATTTATTTATTCCATTCTCTTCTTTCACTTTTGATTATGTTCCTTTATATATATATATATATAATCCCCGTTTTATTTCAAATGCTCTTTTAGGTAGATTTATTTATATTTTACTTTCTAAATTATTCTTATTTATAAACAATTATTCGGAATAATTGTTCCTTTACAATCTAGCAAACGATAATTTACACATTTAAAACGACTTTTTTTTCTTAAAAAAAAATCACCGAAGTGTTATATTAATTATTTTATTTTTTTACGTTATTATATATTAAATGTTTATATTATTATTTTTAATTTACTAAAAAACTTTTTTATTCATTTGGTGTACAATGTTTTCTGATACTAATTTTAAAAAAATAAAAGAATTCTGTATTGTGCATCTTAGCAATAACCATACCATAATTAAGCTATCTGAGTCAATGTTTTTCATAGCTATACAAAGTCTTTTTCAAAGATATTTTATGTTATGGCGCTGTTTGCAAAAGCACATATTTATTTATTTTTTTTTAACTCCGCCTCTAAATGTTATTGGATGCAAATTTAGGTACCCACGAATCAATAGAATTTGTTCTGTAATATTACTGGACCTAAAAGGTCATTCAGTACTGACTGTCATTTGATACGTCTTGTTAAACCCCGTCCTCTTTTCATAGCATATGTCATTCATTTCACTTAGCACCTCCTTGACCAATGAAAGTCATTGTTCTCAACCCCCACTTGCTTTCGTAGTGGTGTCTTCTTTTTAAAAGAATTCTAAACCTTCCTCGGGGAGTGAGAAAAGTGACAAGTCGCAAAGTGAGAATTATTTTTAAAAATGTAATTCTTAAATAAAGTAAGAATTCTTCGTGTTAAATAGAATTAATGATTTTACTCAAGTAAAGTAAAAATAATTGAGTAAAAAAAAAAAAAAACAATACAGAATTTGCTTTACTGAAATTAGGAGAGAACAATTTTTTTAATAGAAAAATCAAATAATTGTTTTACTTAAATAAAATGAGAATAATTGAGTAGAAAATACTTCAATTCAATTCTTTGAATAGAAAAATCAAAGAATTTATACTCAAATAAAGTGAGAATAATTTAGTACAAAAATACAAAATTTTGTTTTACTCAAATAAAGTAAGAATAATTGAGTAGAAAAATACAAAATTTTGTTTTACTGAAATTAAGTGAGAACAATTTTTTCGAATGTAATTCTTTGAGTAGAAAAAATAATCAATGAATTTACTCAAATACAGTGAGAATAACTGAATAGAAAAATGTAAAATTTTGTTTTACTTAAATAAAAAGAGAATAATTCTTTGAACTCTATAAAGTGCAAATAATAATTTAGTTACATAAATTTAAAAAAAAAAGAATTATTTACTATTTTCAGTTCTTTTACGCGCTGGCGCGTAGTCAAACTATTTTATTAAGAAAAGATCTAAATTTTACTTATTAATTAATTAATACATATACACATAATCCTGTTTTATTACCATTTTTCAATCTTATTCGTTATAAAAACTAACTCTCTTTCCGGGGAAAAACCCATTTCTACGGCAGGGCAATAATTATCAACATACCAGCTCACATGGCCAGCAAAGAAAAATAATTTTTTGAATCAAACAAAAATGAAAAATAAAAAATAGTTAATCCTTGTTGATTCGCTCATGATAAGGATACATAAGTATGAAGCGTTTGAGAAACTATTTTCTGCAGCAATTCCTATACATTTAAGATATAAAGACACGCACGCACAATGTGAAAAAGAAAAAAAAGTTAAAAGTAAATATTTTTTCAATTCACGAAACGATCTCGATGTTTTGTATGCCGTGCAGTAACTCACTCAATCTGAGAACTTTTAGAAATCCGGATAATACATGTTTGAACACAAAAATATGTATTTCTAGCAACGACAATAAAAAAGACAGCCGAATCCCGTCGTTCCCCGCAGATGGTGCGCCGTGCGCGGCTTCAACAAAAAAAGGTTACAATGGCGCACTTTCAAGGTCATTCGAGTGGTGTGTTTGAGGATGGGTCAATCTTATTCGTTATAA